>VKOC01021777.1:0-14366 GCA_009364415.1 Spea multiplicata
ATATGAGATTTTACAGTAATTTAACATCCGCTAATTAGAACTCCAGTTACATTTTTACATTTCCCAAAGTAACATAACTTCCTGGGCATTAGTAGTTTTTTTCTCAACTATTTATTTTTAAAATATACATCACCTTCTATGACGAATGATCCTATAAAGAGGTTGTGAAGTGGCGCTGCCAAATGAAAAATGTATGAAGTGTAGATTAAACCAATTGAGACGCTCACAAATGGACTGAAATCAGTCACTTTAAATACCGTACTTCATCATATGTTCTCACGAGGAAAGATCCTATTATAACCTATACCGTTGCCTGTAATAAAATAGCTTTTGTGTGAGATTTCCAGGATTTGTGGGACCAGGGCTAATGGTAGGCTGTGAATCATAGATTCATTGTGAGGTTGAAAATAACACATAAACCCGCGAGGGTCACCTGACCCAAGATATTCGTAATAACATTGATAAAACATCTTTCTAAAGCTTTGCAGCTTCATTTAAGATGGTGCCGTGGTTCCTCTAACTATAAATGCCCCCTTGGTATCTGCAGGGAGAAGATTTCCTCTGCAAGAGCCTGAAATGTATTCCAATATGTCACCCTTGGGGTCCATATGAGACCAGTGCATGCGGAAACCTCTCCCCACATAGTGACAGCAAACAAGAACCAAAGTCAAAGATGTAACTAGGGATCTTGCATCCATTGGGCAAGTTCATAGGTCTTGAACCTCTAACTGGAGGAAGAACAAAAAGTTGCAGGCACATTGCCGCTAAGTGGCTCAAGCGTACCCCTCGTCTTCCAGAGCCGTTGAACTTGGACATCACTGGTCCAGGTAAATTTGCCACCCTTCTGGGCAAATGATCTGCATCAGTTCAATTAGAAATCTCAGACAAATAAAACTTGATGAACCTTTGTCTTTTTTACCCATCAGATCACTTTTTTAGGAACCTTTTTTTCTAGAGTAAATTTATCAATTCAAACTAAATGCTTTTTATAGCTAAACTCCTTTATTCCCTTAATAATTTTGTAGCTCTTAATTGTACTCTTTACAATTCAGTGACGTCTTTCTTATGAAATGGTGCCAAAAGTTTAATTACATATTCTGAACGAAGACTAACTAGTGCCATGTAGACAGACATAATCACATTCTATGGTCTTGCATTTATACCTTTTTAATGGGTTAAATTTAGTCTCTTATTGGCTGCTCTGCAATCGTCTTTTATTGTTAGCAATAGCTCTTCCTTTATCTTTATGTTCTTCCCAACCATTTCCATAATGACCTGGACATTAACCATCCTCTCTGTGTGAGCTGCCGTACTACTTCATGGTAATGCTAAATCACCCCACTGGGCACCTCGGTTATCAGGGTGCCTGGCTACCCAGGGACCCCTCTTTGCAGGATACAGGTATCTGGTCTTGTTGACATCACTTGGCACCCCCGCTGACATCAGTGTGCGGTCCTGCTTACATTGCAGGACACAAGCTATTGGTAATATAGAAACGGGCAAGGAGTGGGGCAAGTGGCACTTCACCTGGGGTCTCCAAGTAAAATGGCGGCCCATTAAACACACAATATAGAGTTTTGCAAACCGAAAATGATTGTACAGAAACCCATAAAAGGAGAAGGGGTTCATCAAAACATAAGTCCTTGCTAGTCTCCCATGGCTATTTGTGGAACTGCAAAAAAAAAAAAAAAGATTTAGTTTAGTGACCCACGTCTTCCAATTAGAGCACCTCAGCTTGTCCCCCACCCATTAGAGATGAGGAGGCTGTACTGAATGTAAATGGGTCGGATGTAACAGTCCCATTAAGCAGCGGGACACTGGGTGGCCTGATCGCCATAGAGGGGAGTCTACCTCCCAGTTTTCAGAAGGAGACTGCCGTCCCTGGACCTGCCATCCTAGTCACTGCTCCACATTAAAGAGAATAAAACAACACTAAAAAGCAGTGCTACCAGGTAAAAACTTTAGCTGAGATTCTAAGCCAATTTTCTGCTGAATAATTCAAGAAAGTTAAACCGAAAAGTGGTTTTCATCATCTCTTAGAAGAATGACTTTTCACATACATGACTGGTAGACATTAATTCTTTGAGGATGTGTTTAGTATGCAGTTGGGTTGTGTAAATGCATAATTTAAAGCCTTTAATAGCTTCACCAGGTATTCCCATAAATTATTTTACAAACAAGCCTTTGCTTTGATGGAAACAATTACCTTTACCATGAGTATTTATCCATTGCTCTGTGGATTCAAGAGGATCATGCGGGTTCTTACTGTGATATCCAAAGAGATAAATACACCATGGACGCGTGCTGTGTGTTAACTAATAATCCTTTATATAGTCTACAGGAATTGACGGATTAATTAATTTAACCCAATATGGAGAAGGGCATAAAAACCGTAAAGCCCATTTCTTAAGGATGAACTATTACATACTCACCTATTTCACATGAGAAAGTAGATCTTAATAGAGATGGTGGTGTCCCTTAAAAATACATATTTAAAAGGGCCAAATTGATGTCATTATGACATTATCAAGGGTATCCTCTAGTTAAGAAAGCGATCCCCTGGTCTACAAAGACTCGACGGGATATCTAATCACTAGCGTTTTGTTAAAGCAGAGCAAAAATGCTTAAAATTTCTTTAAAAATATAGTAAAAATGTTAAATTAAATTAAGTGTGAAAAAAAGGTTTCAAATACCCCAACCACATTCCAGTAGAATTAAAAAAAAATTACAAAATCCAAACCTAACCTACATATTGAATAAAATCATACATTTACTAGCTACTTATATGTTGAATAATATCCGAGATCAGTTCCGTTGACCTACTGCAGAACTATTGAGTTGAGAAAATCTTTGAAATGCCTTGAAATGGATATTTAGATTACCGTTTTCTCCTTTCGTAACCCCAGTTAACATATTCAGAATGATCTGCTTTAGCTCTGCTCGTTATATAAACTTGCCTAAGATCCACTAAAATAATGACCGAAAGGATTTGGCTGCTTCTGTAGGTGCGGCCACTCCGAGGCTGCTCTCGTAACGTTGTTTGGAAATGTGAAGTGAGTGACCTTTTCGTATCCAGCTGGCCTAATGCATTAGAACTTGGCGTAGACAACTGGAAAAAAAAAAGGATTTCGATACAATTTAATGACCAGCCTGAGACATTGTTCCGCTATTAGTAGCGATTATAAAAGAAAATCGAGGTTATGACATCAGGTACTGATCTATAATTACAATAAATTTCAGAACATAAAACCTTTGCACCGTTATAACACCTTATTCCTTTATGCCCAGTAATTTCCTACTTATTTCTAAGAAGTTTTTCCAAGCATGCTGCTTAAACGGCTAATACAGTGAGGGGGTTTAAACATTCACGGGAAAGCCATAAGGCTGTTCAGAATAAAAGACAAGACTGAAAATTCTATTCTTTTCAATATGTTATATGTTTTTTTATCTAAATATCTTTCTAATGAATGGGTATGATGCCATTCTGCTTACAAAAAAAAGGAAATTACTAATAAGAGTGAGTATTGGCCAACTTCCAAGCAAATGGGCTGCTACTGAAACTGAGACGGTGCCTTATTTGCATTTGATCAGTACTTTAGTGGATTTTTATATAAAAATAAAACTTAGATTTTAATAAATAAACTAACCATTTTCAAAGATACTTTAATATCAAATTTCACTTTCATTTTCTGTGTTATGAGCATAATTAGAAGCTTTCTGCAGCTAAATAAATAGGTTGAAAGTGAGAACTAACCCGATCTGAGAAAAAAAACATCACTTTGTATCATCCGATAGGATCTTTCATACACAGCAAAGAATTTGATTCATTATATTATATTATATTATAAAGACTATTCATCATTCTGTGGCCATAAACCCTACTTGATGGTCAAAGCTCGACTTTGCATGTGGAAGTATAGGTTCCGTCATACAGGCACTCTTTTTTCAAGAAGATAGAATTCCTGCAAATCCAGGGCAAATTGGGCAGAATTCAAAATAATTCATCCAAGAAGAAAAAACTTGACCTTTTTTTTCGTTCTAGATCTTAGGTCTTCAAAGTGCGAAGGACTTCTTTCAGAGCCTAATGGCAATCATTTTTTCTGGAGTTTGGTAAAGAGGACACAATGAGGTCATTTGGATTCTAATAAAGATGCCTTAGAGGAGTATTAGTAATTTTAAGCAAGGCTAATGACTTTGAATTATTCCTATTAGAAGGTTAACAAGGTTATAATTTAACAGGCGGTGGAGAGAAGAAGGAAATAGGTAAACACTGTAAGTGGACATGAAGGCTTTCGGGGGTCCCTGCTGTGCATTAAGGGGAATGCCTGTTACAAATCCATGTGCTTAGGGTCTTTAAATTCCAGTTAAGCTGAATTCCAGCGCTATTCGCATGCAAATACCATGCGGTTTTCATTTTCCCCCCTCAGCGACAGGTTTAGCAGGCTACATGAAGCCTTGGCCAAAATGTCTACTAATGTTGCATTGAAAGTATTTCATTTCCTTCGTCTTCTTCTCCCCCAGCAGTACTGTAATTTCAAGATTAAGTGATTGAAGGCTAAGGCATGAATTGTAAACTTTTTCCTGTAATTTCCAGGAACTTCAGGCATATCCAAAATTAATATTGGTCTCGATAAAAAAAAAAAACCCCAACTGTTTCGGACCAATTTCACAAATGTCTGTTTCCCTTCACAATATACCCTCTGAGCAGGCAACTCGGTTTGTTATGAAGTAAATGAACTCCACTTCCTCTGTAGTTTAAAGTCATTAAGCTGACATTGCTTCAAGAAAAACCTAATCGCCAATAAAAAATGAAGGAAACGCACAGCGAAGAGTTATTTTCTAAATGAATTTCAGCTTCTGAGAAAACTAAACATTTATTAACCTCATTGTTTATGGAGAAAAGACGCTTTCATTCGACAGGTAGGGGGGCGAAGAAGCACAATATGGGGGATTTAATATTGAGTAACCACACAGGGAGGAGAGGACAATGTTTTCACTTATCCATCTGATTCTCAAAGACAGCTACAATAGTATCACGCGTCACACGCATGTCATTTTAATCTACATTTCGAAAGCAAAGTAAGATACACCTTTTTTTTAAAAAATATGATTTATTTTTAATGAGAGCAAGTTAATAACCATAACCAGAGTGGAACAGTAAAACCTGCGCATGCATAAATAATAAATCACTTGCATATGGCTGCCTCCTAGATAAGGAGAGAATTAGCCCATAGAATCTCTTGGTACAGTATACACTATATGGACAAAAGTATTGGGACACCTGGCCATTACACCAACAGGGACTTTGATGACATTGCATTCTAAATACATAGACATTAATATGGAGTTGGTCCCCTTTTGCAGCTATACCAGTTTCCAGTCTTCTGGGAAGGATTTCCACGAGAATTTTGGAGACTTTATGTGGGGATTTTTGCCCATTCATCCAGTAGAGCGTTTGTGAGGTCAGGCACTGATGTTGGACGAGACGCCAGCTTGCAATCTAAGTTTCCAGTTCATCCCAAAAGGTGTTGGATGGGGTTGAGATCAGGGCTCTGTGCGACCGGTCAAGTTCTTCCACACCAAACGCACCCAACCCATGTCTTCAAGGACCTTGCTTTGTGCGCTGGGACAGTCATGCTGGAATAAGCAGAGCATTGCCCAAAATGTGTTGGTATGCTGAAGCATAAGACTTTATTAAATAAGAGCTGTGTCCCATTACCTTTGATCATACATTGATGCACAAAGCAATTTCCATAAAACATGGATGGATGAGTTTGGTGTGGAAGAGCTTGGCTTGCCCACACAGAGCCCTGACCTCAACCCCATCCAACACCTAACTACTAGCACACATGGGTAGTAGCATCTAAAATCCGCTGCATCCACCGCTAACTGTCCTATAGTTGGCTTTTTGTGTGTACCGTACCTTTTAATGAGCACCAAAGCATGTTAGACAGGACTCATGTATGTAGGTAGTGTGTACAGTGCACCGCCAACCAACCACCACCAACCCACCAAGTAACGACACAGAGACATTATTTTGGGTAAATCAGGCCACAGCCCATTTTTATTTAACAATCACCATAAACCACACTGTGTTGGCCTAAACACAATATACCCATAAAGATAACTTTGTAAAAGAATCCACAAATAAATTTAAATACAAATATACAAATATACATGATTAACATATCTTCCTCCATTACCAACACAGGAAAACTATTAACCCCGTCCTTGCCGGCCGCTCACCACTGTACACTCCAACACAGATGCTCGCCTCCCCCCTCGTCCAAATAACACTGACAGCTACCTTCCGCTGTCCCAAAACCAATGCTAACCACCAGCCGTCCATCAGCTCGGTGGGCACGTCCAATACACCAGAGGTTAGGGGAGGATTGAGCCTTCCTTCACACCATCATCCAACTCCAAAATTTAACAAACCAGACCGGCAAGGACACATAAACCGCCTGCTGTGACAAAAGAAAAGAAAGGGAGGGTGGGAAGCAGGTAAAACTGTTAGCCGTCTCAAATAAAAAGTGACAGTGACCGGGGTCACCCAGAGGGCACCTTTTATCCCCTAGGGTCTCCCGCCCCTCAATTTACATACCCCAATCAAAAACACCCATGCCCCAAGCATGCACTCACCCACACACATACATGCTCCCTGTCCATTTAGCTACGCTGATTCCCAGGGGCCTTAAGTGTGCGCTGATACAAAGTTTACGAGCCAAGTGTGTTTTCAATGTATATTATATTTATCTGAACCCATATTTTTCGCGGCCCTAAGAAAAATTATTTACTGGGGCCACATCTTTAACAAAGTAATAAAAACAGTTATGCAGGTCTTGGCCTTTAATGCTCTAAGGGGCCACTTAGCCCATTCAGGCCCCTAAGAAGTTGCTCAATCTGCTTATACGTTACAGCCACCTCTGTCTAAACCTGCCCTGGAAGTGAAGGCCGAGTATATATTTATTGACAACTATTTTGTTACATTACCTGCTTTATGTGGTGGTTGCCCTGCACTTAACACAGCGTCTATTTCCCAAGAGCCGCATACAGTATAGTATATATTTCTGAATAAACATACAGTAAACTCAGTGGAACACACATGTTTGCTTTGGTACCTTTCAGGGATAAGTGTATACAAAAGAGATGACTCACACGTGTGTATATCTAGGAAATGAAAACAGGAAGGGACTCCGATATAGACTGTGTGGCCTCGAACACTCGGCTTTGATGCGTGATTTCTTTGTTTGTTTTATAGATGCTTTGCTGAAAACACATATGCTACGCATAGTGAAAAAAAATCACTTTCTCAATATGACATCCCATAAGTCAGCGAGGCTCCAGAACGCTTGGTAAAACAAAGACAGCAATGAAGGTTCACACAGACACCATTGTAGCAATGTATAGGGCCATATGTATCAAGGTAATACCGGGGAAGTATATGTTTATTATTGGCACAAAGACCCATAGAGGTACTGTAAATGTATTTTTTTTGTTTGTTAAATGTTACAATATGTTCCAGTCACATTCTTCCTTCATTACTGTAATTTTGCTCTGCATGTTTTTAGAGCGTGTATTCGGAAAAGTGAGGTTATAGGGAAAACAGATTTACATTGAAGGAGCCAAGTTGTGCAAATAGTTTTGGGCACAGGAGAGGGCTGGCACCTTTTGGACCGTGGGCCCATCAGACCTTTGCCACCTCACCTTTGTAACATACACACTGGCACACATTTACACACTCGCAGACTAAAACACACATATACACTCATGCTGCAAACATGCATACACTAATGGCTTTGGACACACATTTACACACTCATGCTAACACACACATGTACACAAACACACTCATGCTAATGCACACACCAACACACTTTTGCTAACAAACACACATACACACACCTAGCAACACATACACATTCATGCTAACACATGCACATTCAATGTGGCATTCATGCATGCATGCATACTCCCTCTCTAACTCCCTTATCATCTCCATCTCCCTCCCTTCCTTACCTCTAGGAATATAACTTCCCTTTTGATGTCAATAACAAGCCAGAGCCAAGCCAAACCGAGCCAAGCCATTGGTGGTAACTGGGGGGCCATGAGTACCTGAGAAATCAGGGGGAGACACATAAAGATGTAGGTGAGGGTGATTGAAACATGGGCAGGTCTGTTCACTAAAATGTAAGCGCTTGCAAGTTGGCAAAACAATGCATTCACTAGCAGGAGATGCGGGTGTATTCAAGTGCAAGCTAGTCGAGAGACGCAGTAATTTCTTCAGGCAGCCTTTGTAAAGGTAGGGTGATGAAAAGGGCAACATATAATTTATTAATTAATTATGATCATATAGTTTTATTATATATACTCATTCTAGTACTTTTTTTTTACCAGCAGACGTTCTTCCAATGAGTAGCTTAATTTAGACCTAAAGGGAAGAGGATGTATTTACTACATTCTGCCTATGGATTTTGTATCTCTGTGTGGTATGAGTGACAGCATCTGGACGTGCCTCCAATCCATCACCTGTTGGCAGCTGAAGGAAATTTTCTGTAGGGCCGTTTTTATACATATTGGGGCCTGTGCCAAGCTTCCCCCCTCCCTCTGTGCTGCCTATTGTCTGCCAGTGCTCTGCGTTGGCAGGTGGTGCATGGGCACCTACAGACATAGTATTCATGGAGAATGTGCCAAGAGCTCCACAGACCTCCACCTCCAGGTTATAAAGGTGTTTGAGAGGCCCCTAGGTACAACTACTGTGAGCATCTAAGGTAAGCCAAGAAAATGCAAAACAAATATAATGTAAAAACAATAAAACAATCAAATACCTTGTGCCCCTCCTGCTAGAAATATACATTAAAAAAACGATTTTAATAAAAATAAGAAAGGGACATTTACCACCCTTATAAAATAGCACTTATACGTTACTTATACCTTGTATTTATTGCCCTATGACTTAAAAAAAAAACAAGCATTGGGTATTCCTAAACTCAGGACAAACATTTGAATCTATTTATCAGTTTTATTCATTGACTATTGTAGATGAGTAAAGTATTTTTTCAAATAAAAGTCAAAAAGTGTGGTGTTTTTTTTTTCAATTTTTCACCATTTGTTATTATTTGTTTTATAGGAAATTAGATGGGTTTTTTTTCTCAAGATAATTGTATCTAAAGAAATCATTTCTTGTCCTAAAAACACAAACACTGCAGAAATGCCCCTGTCACAAAGGATACAAAATTAAAAAAAATAAAAATAGTTACAAAGGGGTTAAACAGTATTACATATGTTGAGTCTATAGCAATAGAGTTTAGATGTTGAGGAAAAAACAATGCATTAAATGCAGAATTAAATTTAATGATATAAATGCCAATCCAAACAGCTGGGGTGGGGAAGAGGCAAATACATATAGGGGATTTTTAAGACCCCCTCACTTTACAAAAGGGGCCACAGGAAAACTTAAAGGGAAAACCCTTAACAATCATGTGCATTAAAGTGAATGTTTCGGCTGATATACACACAGCTGAGGCGCGTTGAGTAACTAATGCATGATACTTAGTAACATAACGAGAGACTCGAATGATCCATCTGACACACAACAAGGGATTGTTGATGACAACACTTAACATCCACATGTCTGAGGTCAGGTCAAATAGCAAATTTGCGTGAGAAAAATGATATTGCATGACTGTATATGTGAGAGACGTGTGTCTGATGAAACAGAAACCGCGAACTTGTGTATATGCATCCGATATAAAAAAAATTAAGTCATTGGTCTTATGGAGTAATACTTTCTTTCCGTAAGACTATTCTAATAGTAAAAATGAAATAAATGTACAATGTGATAAAATAACCTTTATTACTCTAAAATCCACTGTAAATGTATTTATTTATTAATCAAAATTCCTCAAGAGGAAACCGAAGACTCACAAAAGAACCAAGACCAACATGTAAAGATCTGCAGACCACTCTTGTCTCAGGTCAGTATTCACAATTACATTCTAACAAAGAGACTGCAAAAATGGCATCCATGGGAGAAACCCACTGCTGACCAACAAGAACACACAGGCTCGTTTTACATTTGCCAAAAAACATCTTGATGACCCCAAGACTTTTGAGGATAATATTCTGG
Source organism: Spea multiplicata (assembly GCA_009364415.1). Taxonomy (NCBI): domain Eukaryota; kingdom Metazoa; phylum Chordata; class Amphibia; order Anura; family Pelobatidae; genus Spea; species Spea multiplicata. Next base: position 10,130 of record VKOC01021777.1, read on the forward strand.
GAAGTGATGAGTGGAACTTTTTGGAAGGCATGGGTGCCGTTACATCTGCCATGAAGCTAACACAGCATTCCACAATAAGAACATCATACCAACAGTCAAACACATGGCGGAAGTATGATGGTTTGGGGCTGCTTTGCTGCTTCAGGACCCGGGTGACTTGCCATAATTGATGGAACCATGAATTCTTCTCTCTATCAGAAAATCCTGAAGAAGAACGCCCGGCCATCGGTTCATGACCTAAATCTCAAATGCCGTTGGGTTACTCAGCAGGACAACCATCCAAAGCACACAAGCAAGTCGACCTCTGAATGGCTCAAAATAATGAAAATGAAGGTTTTGAAGGCCTTGCCAAAGTCTTGACTTGAATCTGAATAAGATGCCGTGACTTTAAAAATGCAGTTTATGCTTGAAAACCGTCCAATGTGACTGAATTTAAACAGCACACATATTGGGTGTGTATGGAGCAGTTTCGGGCTGCAGCCCACCAGGCATTTGCCCAGGGTGCCAGATTACCAGTCAGGTCCTGCCTTGCCCTTTTTAATAGATAGGCATTGCCTACTCTAATAAGTAAGCACTTTTACATAGGTTGTAGTGTATAGAACTGTAAAGATATTCTGTTAGAATGCAGCATGTAATATAATAGTCCTTCCTGGCAGAATATCCCTTAAAGATCTATACTGTTCTATTCTGCACTGTTTCCCAGACATTTGACTCTCTAAAGAATGCCAGACCCCCCCTCTGTCTGCAAGAGCCAGCATTGGTGGTGCATGAACTGACAGAAATACTGTGAAACCTTGAGCTCCATTACTTTAATATTGTTTGAACACCAAATGGAAGTTCAGATAATCTGGAAATGGAAGTTTGCATGCCCACACCTAAAACGTGCAAAATGTTCTCACCACGATATACAAACCTAAAGGGTTAAGGCTCCTATTAACCAGGAGGGGTTGATATGACTGAGCGGAGCCTTAAGTCTCCATCCCTGACCAGAGAGAAAGGAAAGTTGAAATTGCAAAAATGAAATGAAATTGCCTTGTGCTTGCCCCCCCCATACCCGGTTATATGGGTGTTAAACCAGGTTAAAACCTTGTTGGGTCATCCTTGCCCTCCTACCCACTAGGGTGAGAAGAAACTTACACTATTAGCCAATTCACAAGCATTCACAGCTACTACAACCAATTCTTCTGAGTAACAATAAGAGAAAAAGTAGCATTAGTAGCCCTATCATATTGACAAAAAGTTTTTATATCATTCATTTACACAGCATGGGTGAATGAAATGAGAGTTGAAATGATTCTAAAAAAAAATGTTCATCCTGCCTGCTGCTTCCAAGTTTAGTGAATACAGCCCTAAAACCCGGGCAATACTAACTTATAAATCTCTAGCTCAGACCTAGACCATGATTCACGGCTAATTTTATAGAAACCACGTTTTTCTGATGGTGCAACTAGGGAAACAACGTAATCATTACAATTCCGCTATGGCCTCATTCATTTAAACAAAATGCGCAAAATAATGTACCATTTCTCCTCGTACCAAAGTGTGCACATGTGACATACGCGTTTCACCCTTACGCCATATGGCCTTCATCAGGAAAGAAACTGCTGGGACTTGTCTAGCAGTTTTATGTAATTGCACCTTGAGACACTTTTTTTCCATAAATTGGCAGAAAAGAGGTCAATGTCTTATGTGATTAGGCAAAGCATTCTCTTAACCTTCCATTAGTCCTATGGTTTCCCAACATTAAACAATATTAAATACTTACTTTTTTTATTGAAACCACATGTATATTGTACCATTAATCCACAGTAGAGTTAAGAAAAAGTACTTTATCCACGTATATGTATAATCATGAGTATCTCGTAAATATCCTAATCAATAAAAAAAATTCAGGCACAATTATGCATTATTGTAAGCAAAATCATGTGTATTGGACTCACTTGACTTTAATAGGAATCATAAATACCTGTGAGCAATCTCAGGAGCCGCCAGTAATATGTTAGAGTGCTTGGTTTTGTTAAACTGGTTAAATAAATCTGTGGCAAATGCCCTTACTTACAATATGCGGTTTGCAGGGCCGGAGCTACCTATAGGCAAGGTAGGCGCAGGTCTACGTGGGGCGCGGTGGACTGGATGGACATTCCAGTCAGAAGAATTAGAGGCACCCCAACACAGATCCGCTACAGTAGCAGGGCCGGTTGGGGAGATAGTGGATTTCCCTCTAAACGGCCCTCACTGACCCTTTGCGACACCAGCATAGGACAATGAGGCGGCAGCAGCCCTGGTTGTATGGTACTTGGGTATTTTGGGTTGGTTGGTGGAGTCCCTTTTAAGCTATAGGCATAGGCAGTCAGTACTGAGTAACGTGCTGACATTTTTCATGAAGTCATCTTCATCTTTGGAGTCTCACCTTGTCTCACCTTAACTTCATAACAGATCGTAAGAAGCCCTCTTTCTCTTTCTGATCAGGTTCTAGTTATTTTTTTAAGAAAAAGGTTATTGGACGGAGAGGTAGCTACCCCTGGACAGTGCCTGAAAACTGTTCCTGTCCCATGAAAACTGGGGCTTTTGGAAAGTATGCACTAAACACGGTTCTATATAACATAACAGAACCTTGCCGTTGAATTGTCTAAAATTACGTTAACTGAACTCAACCCATGTGTTTGCAGATGTCGCAAATTGCTTGTAGAGTTGGCTAAAGCACAGGAAATAGATATAATCCCAGTATCTTTTATGATATATATTTTATTATTTTTATTATTTTTTTTTAAATTATTATTATTTTTTATCATATTGTAAGTATTGACTGAATTATTTATGGAATGTCATCTGAGGGATCATTTTGCTTGGACAGAAGAATAGGTCTAGTGTCATATCCTTTAACTTGAGTGCATCCTGAAATTTGCTTTACTGATTATACCAATCTATAAATTGAGAACTATAACAAAACAAAAAAAAACAACTTCTATACCTCTTTATGAAAAAAATAATGGCAACATGCCTAGTGGTGCTAAATATCTTTCATTTTTTTTCGTCCAGCTCTATACTTTGGAGAATATTTTGCTGTCTGGCTCTTCTGCCCACACAGATAAAAGCATGCAATACGCTCACCACCCACAGTTTGTAAAACCTCTTTCAAAAATCAGCTTCCATACATGCATATTTACTGGTATAACGTTGAATTCCTATACTGTTCATTTACAGGAAATGTTTTTTTGGGTTTTTTTTTTTGTATTCTTAAAATCCACCCAGAACAAGAATTTGGTTTCTGCAACATCTTTACTAATTGCTGGACTCTGTGAATGATTACATTAGAAGAATATTTAGAAGTATATTTGATCTTAAAAAAAAAAAATAGGGACAGTTTACTGTTTACTTTAATACTATGAAAAGTATGCATTGTATAAAAATAAAATACACATGGGGGGTTCTCTTTAGATGTTCACCAAGCCGCTGCTGGAACTGAATGGCGGTAAGTACATCATATGCAAGGAGATTTGGGCAAATGCTCCAGAATGCCCCTGTGCATTTGCAGGGGGGACACCATGTAAACTTACAGGGACCTCAAAACTATAAAAAAAAAAAAAAGATAAAAAAAATGTATGAATTATGTGTTTTATTTTTTATTTCAGTCCATTCAGCTAAAGTTTGACCCCATTGCCTGCCGTTCAATAAAATATAAAGTTTCGGCAGTAATTTGTGGGTTCACATCTTCCGAGGATAAAAGAGCCCCGGACGCCTCTGTTATGTTTTTTTAAATCCCGAGATGTTGCGGGAACGTAAAGGCAGATCTTCTTTTCTTCAATCTGACGAGAAGTAATTATGGTTTGTTTAATGCTTCTGTACTGCAAGTACAAACATTGCAAGTTCCGTATGTTTTGATTGCGGTCACTTTTAGATGTTCGGATGTCAGACCCGACGATGATCCGTTCACTTATCCGACGGCGCGTTCCCATTTCTTAACAATGTGATGTTATTCATCTCCCTTAATTTTTATTCTAAGCCGCCAACTTCCCCGTCGTATTTCGAAAATCCTAATAAAAGAGGTGGGCAAAAAAGAAAAAAGTTCTACCTTAAGAAAAAATAAACCCTGAACATTTTACCACCTGAAATGAAGCATCACTATTAATAATATATATCTGTATGTATGGAATGGTGCCATTAATACCATGTGTGCCAGGGAACAAATCTGCTCGTACAAATGAGCACACTCACTTTTCCTCCTCCTGACTTTATT
>VKOC01021778.1:0-25401 GCA_009364415.1 Spea multiplicata
TTTCATATTAAGGTGTACTACATGCTTTGTGTGTTATACATGAATTTGCAACAATGTTGCATTGCTCTGTATTTGTCAACAAGTTTGTGGCAATATGGTTGACTTTATGTAATATATACAAATTTTTGGTATAATATTTAGCAGTTAGCAGTCCAAGTTAGCCCTTATTTAATGTTGAGATCTAATAGAAATACTATGCAAAGCTTTTGTACAGTTTTAGAGAACCAAGCATTCACGGGTTCTTCATCTCAAGAGCAATCCAAAGTAAGGTGGGGTTCATTTCGAAGCTAAAAACATTGGGAACCCAACTCTCAAACAAAACCAACTCTAAAAATTAATTTAGATAATACTAAAATAAAAAATGTGGTGCCAAATAGGCAGGCCTGAAAAATGGTCCACAGACTTACCAGTCAGGGTCTACTTTCCCAAACACAACATTTAAAAAAAAAAATCAGGCAAAATATTGCCACCATATGAACTTTAGTGTCAGCCAAACTGATGAACAAACACACAGACCGCTCTCAATCACATTTTTTCTTTTTGAATTTATTTGAAAATATTTTCCAATTACATATTTTATCAGTAACCTCCCAATAATTTTACATGCAGGCAATTTGTCCCTGCCAAACGTTACCATTATCATTATATATTTTAAAGAAATGGATTTTGTAGCAATTTTCCATTTATTAATTTAAATAGATAGGAGTTATTTGTTAATGTCAAGTGCATAACTTACTAAGAGTTCTAAAACATTGCCAAAAAATACATTTTAGTTAGAAGATATTAACTATGAAAATGTTAAAATCTGGCAGACTGCAAAAAGCATTTTTTAACTTGTCACAAATGAGCGAATAATTGGATTTTATCAGCTGTGAGTTACATCCAAGGTGTTTTTGATCCTTCTTTGAATGTATATACTTATGAAAATGAAGCTTCTGCCTCTGATCTGGTTTGTGACTCTGATTTTTTTCAGTCAGACTACTGTTACATCAGAGGATCAGTTTATGTGCTTGGAGACCTCCTGAGGAAGCACATGTTATTCAAAATCAACTCCATCAGCTTCAATCGTACACAAGAGCTGACACAATTGTACAATAATGGAATCACAGAATGCGTGCTAAAGAATGGTGATTCAATAATGAGGGTAAGGTCATCAGGTGTCTGGTAATGGGCATACTAGCATTAGGCATAAGATACTTTATCAAACCTGCTAAATTGAAATATCTGTCCTTTATCTACACAATTCTGTGTTTAAAAATACTTATTTTTTATGAAATCATATTGTTTTTTTCACAAGTTATGCTAGTGCCAATGTTATAACATAAAATGCTGCCCCTCCCTTCCCTCCACAAGCTGTTGACAGCATGCATCCTAATTCTTGAGACAGAAATGATTGGTTTGGTCGTACAAATGATAACACTACCTTTGGTTTCCAGAAACCAAAAGTGTGTTCTGAGACAAAAGACCTAAGTCTTGCTGAAACACTAGAAACAGTACGGGAATTGTTCAAAGATGCAAAGGAATTCAGAGAAAAGTTTTCTGACCACCACAACTGTGCTGAGCTTTACAAGGAATGTGAAGAGGAGGATGAGGGAAAAGAGTATCCCCCTGAAGGTAAGCTAAACAAACACAGTTAAGCTAGTTATCTATGTTCACTTCTTTGCTACTTTCCAGCCTCACATGCCTAGCCCTTTAACTTGCACACAAATGTTTCAGCTGTGTGGATCCTGACACTTATTTTAATGTGAAAAGGAAAGCCTTTCCCTAGGCACAGATTACATTGTCTCCTTTTCCTTTAGTAAAAAAAAACAAAACGTAATGTAATGTAAGGTACATGTCTTGCTTTGATACTTAAGATGATGCTTTATACAATAGGTACATCGAGTCTCTCCCTCTCTGAATCTTACAGGTCCCTCTCAGTGTGACTGCCCTTCCCCAAGTGAAAAGCCAGTATTCCCGCACAGCCCACACCCATCAAGTCTTGTCCTTCCTACTTTTGACACTACAGAGGAAATGAATTTAAGAACACCGGGCTCTTACCCATACAAGCCAACTGCTCCTTTGGTATCTGAGCCGAACACAGAGACCGCATCTTTAATCTCTACAGATTTGTCAACGGAATCTGTGTTTCAACACAAAAGGGAGTACCCTCAGGACACCACTATACTTCAGCCATCTAGTAGCAAAGATCTACCACATGCTAGAACATCGATTTCTCCACCCCATGACATTTTTCTGCAGGTTACAATGGAGTCTCCAAAAGGTCCCACTATGCCTCTATTTGGGAGCATGCAAACTACAGGTACTAAAACAAGTAATTTACAAGTCACCACAGAGCCCCTAGAGATCTCATATGCTAACACTGAACAGTTGCAGGCAAAAACAATGTCTTTGGACAACAGAAACCACCCAAACTTTGACACAAATCATTTGTTCGTTAACACTGACTTACATTTCACCAATGAACTCCTACAGAGCCCAAGTACTTCTCCTTTACAGGACCAAAACCTCTTGCCAAAATTCAACAAGGATGCCTATGGTGCTTTTTCCTTTGTTATCAGCGCTGCCACTAAAATGCGTCGATCTGTTGAAACATCAGAGAAGAAATTTAAAACCGTTTCTTCTTCTTCGGGTTATAGTCTTGAAGAGTTTAGTGCCAGCTTAGCTGACTTGAGTGATGCTACAGAATGGGGCAGCGCATCTGGCTCTCATTCCTATAGACCTCTGTTACATGGAAAAGAGACGAAGGGCAACGACTTGGGCTGGGCTGCTGCTACTCCTCCTGCCTCAAGCATTTCACCCTCTAAGTCCATCAAAACTGGACATCTTGAGACAACAGTTACTCTGCCCTCCAAAACAATAGTAAATGAGGGACACCTCACTCAGCCTAATATTTTGCAAAGGGAGGAAAGCTTGGCAGTTCTCACATCTCAAAACAGCGAGAATCATGTTGCGAACCCCAGATCTGACTTTAACCTGCTCCCTATCATTGAAACAGAGCCCATAAATGCTGAAAATACGGAACAAGGACTATGGGGCTTTTTCCTGCCTCTGATCTTTATCTTCGGTTTATTGATTTCCGGACTCCTATGCTATAGGAAATATCGGGTGAGTCATTGTTCTGTGGTACAGAAGTATAAATGTTCTTACTTTTACTCTTACTGATTAGTGCTAAAACTTTGTTGTTACATACTGCTATCATAGAAAAGTTGTATTAAATACTTCTGTTTTTGAAAAAAGTTGTGGTCAGCCTCTGTTTGTAAAGGTTGCGTACTAGTGAGGATGCATTAGTAAACATAAGGGTGTCCAGCATACAGATACCTCGCAAGTGAACAAGCAATATTGAAACGAGAATCATTAAAGACACATTTTTCTAAGTAAACAAATTAAGTATGCCTGACCCTTAAAAAGCATAACAGGCATTTTTAGATTGAAATGCAATTTAATTTAACCTGTTACTCTCCTTTTAAATGTCCATTTTCCATGTGTTCATGGAGATAGCATGTAGTTGAATAATTTTTTCTTTCTACAGAGGAGGAGTCGGCTAAATGGAGACCATCGTGATCCCGAGATTCCAGAAGAAAGGTGAGATCAGCTTACATTGCAATGTCATTATTCTTGTCTCCTCTACTTGTTTTTCCTTTGCTACTCTCTGGTCCCCTACTGCAGAATATCATCAGTTCCTGGATCATATTTCTCTTAATGCAAGTTATTCACTTGCTTTGATTGCCATTTTTTAAGGGGAGTATGGAGAAGGTAACTGGAGGCTTGATCTTCAATGAAAATCACCCTAATTTTAGCCACACCAGCCTAGTTCTTAATCATACCTTGTATAAATTTTCTTTTAGCACATAGTCTCTTTGACTATGGGCTGTATGGGGTTTAATTCCAACTCTTGCTGCAATGCTTCTATTTTATAGTCATACTTTTGCTGCATTACTTATTTTTCTGAATTTTAAAACAGGGCCCTGCAAAATAACTTCATGGAAATGAATGATCTGTAGATGGTGAGTACTTTAAATCTTGTTTTTTGCCGTTAAATGTTATGCATCAGAAAAGTTTCTTGTGCAAATGGGCCAAAAATGATTTCTGTTCATTTTTGGGCCGTTCATTTTCAGGCAACAAATTTACTTCCCTGCCCATTTGGATCAGCTAAAAACTTGGTGCCAACATTTACTCTCACTCACTTTCTCAGTGTCACTCACTCTCACATCCTCATTCTTGTTCACTCTCCTCTCTAACTGTTTCCCTACCTTCTCTGCCGACCATTTCTGCCCTCCGCATCCTCTATCTTTTCCCTTCTCTTCTCTATTCTATCTTCAGTCAGAAGATAGAAGATGCGGAAGTGATCGGCAGAGAAGGTAGAGAAACATTCAGAGAGCATGAGAAGGAGAGTGAACGAGCAAGAGTGAGTGAGAGTGTGAGCCAATTTTAGACAAAAAATTCAGGGCTTTTTGTTTTTGTCCAATTCATGGGGGCTTCGTTTTTGGGGCTTCATGCGAATTGCCAAATTTACTAAAATTTGGTAAATCTGCAATTCATACAAATGTCTAGTCTCTTGCAATGCAAAATCTCTGTAAATCATGGGATGGAGATAATAAATGTATTATTGTAATTGGGTGTTTAGACTGTTTAGAAGAAAATATAAATAATTTGGTATCTCCCCAAATAGCATGTTCTATCCACCCTCTCTCAAACATGTTTTTTGCCATTTTATAGTCAATTTTACTGCTACATTACCTCTTTTTCCAAATTTTAAAGTAGAACTTTCACATTGAACTTTTCAATTTTCATTTCAGTGCTCTGCAAAGTAACTTAATGGAAATGAGTGATATGTATATGGTGAGTAAGGTTCTTGCTGCATTTTCTTACATACAATGCAAAATCTCTATAAAGCAAAGGATGTGGGCAATACATTTATTATGGTAATTGAGTAATTAGACTTGTACAAGAACATGAAAATAATTTAATATCTGCCTAACTAGCATGTTCTATCCACCCTCCCTCAGAAAAAGGAATATGGGAATGTTCTAGTCTTGTTATCCATATAAAATATCTGCAGAGAATTCCTGAAATTGTTCTGCATTTTTTCCACAGGGTTACAGTTTCAGTAGAAATAAATAAGGACTGTGAAAGACTGGGAACTGACCATCCAAACTTGAGTGTTCCTGTCATCTACAAAATTAAGTGACTGGTTGTCTCCAGGAATCAAGTATTACTGTTTTCACGAAGTGAAATGCCAGGAAAATATCCATATGACTGCACAAACAAGCATTGCATGTAACCTTACATTGCTATCCCTAGTGGACTTTGGTTATGACTTCCTTGTAAAAAGGTAGCGGACACACAGCAATGCCTTTGAGAGGATGGACAATGTACAGCAATTCAATGATCTTAAATAACCTATAATAATACTCAAATAAATGCTAAGTATCAGCATAATTGACCACTTGGTCTCTACATAGTAACACTGAGCCTAGTTTGTATAAATCAATTTTCTTTTAAAAAAAATCTAAATAATACAAACATAATGTTATTTTGCTCTGTTTGGCTTGAAGCTTAATGTCCACAACAATGGTAATTTGGATAAAAACTATTATTGCATTAAATCGTTTTCAAGCTGTAGCTCCAGACATCTGCTTAAAGATGCTAAGGTATTTTAAATGTCAACAATACCCACCAAATATTTATAACAGATAAGAAGGGTCTTGGCCTATGACCTACAGGATCATGGTAAGCTCAATAAAACATCGGTAAACATTCTCAGTTTGTTAAGAATATGTATTTGTGCTAGCTATTAACCACTCCTGATTAATAGTCCTTATAGATGATTGTGATGTACTAAATTTTGGAGTTTACAGTGACCCTGTAGAAATCTTGCACATTTCCCATATACTATTTGGTTAAGTTGTGGACATGAGCCTCTTTTTTTGGATTAACAATTGAAATAAAATGTGAATGTTTCTATAGTAGAAATTGAAAAATGCATAGGTGGTACAAATTTGGAAGCATTTTTTGTCCTTTGTTGACATACCTATATTTGTGGATACTTTAATGCTAGTTGTTCTAGGCGGAGTAGAGCTCCTGACATAAGCTCCAATGTTTCTGTGCTGGACACAGATATTGGGAGAATTATTTTACATAGGTTTTTTTAAATGTATTTTTTATACCATAACATTATGTTTCATGTATTTGTATAAATGGTAATTTAAGAGCATATTTAATAAATATTATATAAAATTTTATTTTACTGTGCGTATATTTTTTTAAAACGGCAGTTTAATGAACAAAAATTAGCAGAAATGTTACCAAGTACATGGCCAAAATTGCACCATGTGAATTGATGATTTCTTTAAAGAAGGGGAAATATACTCCTGAATAAAATGGTTAAATTCTGGAGAGTAAGGGAATTTAAACCAAAAACTGTGTGTATAGCTTGAACACCCATGAACAAACTGATAGGAGCACCGGATAGGACCATACATACATCAGATGCCTTCTCACGGTTACTCTGTTTGTACCCCACGATGCATATTGACAGGTACAGACAGGCAAAAAAACACACTGAAGGCTGGATATTATTTTGCTACAATGTAATAATGGAGTAAGCTGACAAGACAGGTAAGTGGAACACAGAACTGGTCTTGACAGGGCATCAGGCACACAAAAGGGAGCACTCACGCAGGCCAGGGTACAGGACACATGGCAGCGAGCCCTCAGACAGGGCACGCGGCAGTGAGCCCTCAGGCAGGCAAGCCAGGTCGGAACCAGAAAGACGAATCTATGTTGAATCGGAACTCAGGAGCAGAGTCAGAACAAGCTGGACCAATAGCATGAGATCATGAATAAGAGCCAAATCAGGAGCCAAGAGCAAAGTGAGGACAAGCCGGGTCAAAAACTGGTTGAATTCAAAAGGGAACAGCACATGAAGCAGATATTTTATTAACTATATGCAACAGTACAATAAATAAATACTTTACAACTGGTTAAAGGATATAATGGAACATTTAAAATGGTAACATTAATTAAAACATTTTACATAAAATTGCAAAAAAATACATAAAGTCTTTGGGAAGTTCAGTCCATTCCAAGTAAAATGTTCCACATATAAAGGCACCAAAGTATTTTTTTTCATTGAACCCATACTTTACAATCTTATAAAAAGTGTGTGTGTACATGTTGCTTAAAGCCATCTTAACACATACGGAAGGGTCGATATATACTTTCTTAAGCAATAAAACATTCCTGGTCTTCCAAATTGCTTATTTTATAAAATATATCATTATCCATAAAACACTAGACTGGTCAGCTGTTGGACAAGTAAAATGGCCATATAAAACGACTGTATAGTTTAAAAACCCAAGGCCACAAATCCATTTTAAAAGCGGTCATACCTTTTTCCAAATGTCCTGTGCATAAAAGCAGTTCCAATATATACGCAACACTCATCTCATCTTGTGTATAACGATCACTGGGGCACTTGGCTGTGGTACCAATACCTCACGTGCTGAAATTGCCTAGTAGGCAAAAATTATTTCTGCCATGCAAGATCTCTTCAAGAGTTGGCTAGAGAAATTGCGACATACATTCTGCCAAACTATTATTTTTATCTATATTATAAGAACCAGTGACTATGTATTTGTTTTATTCACAATATGTGTCATATAACTATTTATTCCCTCACAATAGATATTGTCTTTTTACTATTTGTCTGGTTTTTAAGATAACAGATGGTGATCTGATGATATATGCACTTGGTAATGCTATTGCACTTTATGATTACACCTGCACTACTTTATCAGAGATAATGCTCTTGCGCATGCATAGAATAAGCTTGTGCATGCGCAGAATGTCATCACACTTTAGTGCTCACAAATGTTTGTTTTTTTTCTTATTTTAATCAGCATATTTGCTTTTGCCGATTTGGTTATTTGGTTTAACTTAATTCACACTCTTTTTTGGAGTATTAACACTGATTTTTTTACATGGAACTGCACTAGTTAAATCTCTGTAAGTGCCTATTACATACACTGACTGCACATACTTTATGGGTATTTTATTAATATATTCCCTTTGGTTATTTAATCCATATGGATCTTAATAATATTTCTTTATTTGTTACTGGTTTCTTTTAACATCTGCAAGTATCTCATTTATTTATTATGGGATGTATACTTTTGAATATTTACTTATGTTAATGCATGATTATCAATTATAATACATATGGTGTTAGATTAGATCGGTCTTTTGATTGGCTATCCATTTATTGATATGTGCTATTTAAACTCTTACTCTTGCTTGTGTGGTTAACTTGATAAAGACCTCATTGTGAGGTCAAAACGTTGTTGTCCTTCTCCTTCAATAAACCTGCCTGAGCTGGAACCCTTGAGTGCCTGGAGCCTTTTTTCTATTTTAAATAGCGCGGGGCAGCATGTAGTTGTGGGGATAGGAGGTCGGGTTGATATAAAGGTCAGCTATTGATTATTAGGCAGGGTTCAAAAGTTCAAGCAGCTGTTATTAAAAAAAAAATAGCTGAGTTATATAACTGGGAAGTTGCGCGCGCCGCTTAGCAGTTTGCCGCCTTTGCCTTGAGGACACCTTTAGAGCCCCTCGAGACGCCTCGAAAAGGGGCAAATCTGCGCTATAAATAGAGGGGGTGGTAGTGCTAGCGTTCATTGCCATAAGGCGAACTGCTAAGCTGTGGTACTTACCTGTAAAGGCTGGTATTCTTGGCTGTGCAGGAGAGCCGTGGGCAGAAGATGGAACTGCTTCTTGAAAAACTCCGGGAGTGTTATACCTTTCAGCAAGTTTTTATGTTTTGTTGTGATACTTATTTACTGTGTTTCATTGTCCTTAGAGGTGCATTCTTTATCTAGTGACCTTTTGCATACCACAGCCTGGTAGTTTCATACTAGCTGGATAGACAAATTGTTACTTGTGAGCCACTGTAGCTACCCATCATCCTAGTGGGCCAGGAAATTAGGTCACAGGAAAAGTGTCAGCAGCCATCTTACTTTAACAGTTTAATAGTTCCAGTACACCCCCAGAGTTATCCAGCTCCATCTTGCTTATCAGCCTATCTGTAGCATCGCTGGTAGGTTCAATCCTCTTTCCCTAGTTAGACTAGAGTGTCAGGATTGTATACTTTATGTACTGTATATATTGATTGAATGGTATTTTCTTGTTCCCAGTTTTACTCTAACTTCCGTACAATAAAAGTTGAAATGTGCACCCAGCGTCTGCCTCAATGAATTGTTAAGGGAGAAGAGTTTAGCTGCCTGTCTAATTATACCTCAACCACGTGTAAGGAGGACAGAACAGTAAAACAGCGGCTTCTAAACAGGCTAACACCGCTGCAAAACACCAGCAATAACTACAAGTTCTGAGCCTGTACTCAGGGACATCATGTCAGAACAATTTGAGACCAGATCTCACATGTCAGCTAGCTCCAGAAGCTCAAAGAGGTCAGTGGGCAGCAATGCAGCTGCCATTGCCTGCACAAAAGCAGGACCTGCAAAAGTAAGGGCTGCCTTTGCCGAAAAAGAGATGCAAATGAAATTAGAGAAAATGCAAATGGAGATTGAGAAAACACGCATTGAAGTTGCATTAGAGAAACTGGCTGTAGAGAGGGAAGCAGCAGCGGCAGTAGCTGAGGCAGACATATTAGAGGAACTAGCAAACCCCACCAGTGAGAGACTCAGCAACATACTTGAGATTAAACCAGATCATCATGACAATTCGCTGCTTACTTCAAAATATGTGCTACAACATGCTAGGTCAGATGACCGCCTTCATACAGCACCAGAAGCAGAATCAACCCCTGCCGAAAAGCCACAACAAAGTCCTGCCATGCAGCGATTAACCCCTGCTGAGCACACACCCTACTTTAAACAAGAAAGTAATCCCATATGCAGACAGCCTCCAGTGCAATCTACATCCAGACTACCAAATTCCTATGACACAGTCACCCACTTCAAAAAGGACAGATCACAGAGTAGCGATCACAGTGACAACCATGATTGCCCACTGAGTCCTCCTCACAACAGAGCATCTCCAGATCACTCACACAGAGAACAAGGTATGCCAGATTTTCTCAAGTTCTTTGCACGGCGTGAGCTGTTGATCACTGGACTCTCAAAGTTTAACGATCGACCTGAAGCCTATAGAGAAGGGATCTCCAAACTCGGCCCTCCAGCTGCTGCAGGACTACATCTCCCATAATGCTCCTTCAGCTAAGGGGCTGGCTGAGGAGTATGGGAGATGTAGTCCTGCAGCAGCTGGAGGGCCGAGTTTGGAGATCCCTGCTATAAAGCATGGCGATCATCCTTCAAAAATACAATCAGAGGCCTAGATCTGTCTGCAAGCGAGGAGGCCGATCTCTTAGTCAAATGGCTAGGCAATGAGTCAGTAGAGCATGCAAGAAGGATCAGAGACATCAACGTCAATTATCCAAGCAGAGGACTGAACATGATATGGGAAAGACTTGATGAGTGCTATGGTTCCCCAGAAGCAATAGAAAATGCGCTTTTTAAAAGAATAGAGGACTTTCCTAACATTTCTAACAAAGGCTTCCAGAAGCTAAGAGAATTAAACGACCTGCTGATGGAACGCCAAGTTGCCATAGCAGAAGGAGACTTGCAGGGCCTTGCATTCCTAGACACAGCCCGTGGTGTCAACCCCATAGTGAGAAAACTACCTTACAGCCTACAAGAAAAATGGGTTACCCAAGGCTCTAACTACAAGCAAAGGCACAATGTCTTATTCCCACCATTCTCCTTCTTCGTGGACTTTGTGCACCAACAAGCAAAGACTAGGAATGACCCCAGTTTTGACTTCTCATCATTTGACACTGCTTACCCAGGAAGCCTGCCTCAACCCGCATCTTCAAGGGCACATCTGTTGCAGTACACAAAACAAGTGTATCAACCACAGACCCTTCAAGTAAAGTTTACAGCACTGCAGAGTCTGAAAAGACTTCAACAATGGACCCAGGCAGAGAGTGCCCTCTACACAAAAAAACTCACATGTTGCTGAAATGCAGAGGTTTCAGAGAAAAGGCTCTCCAAGACCGCAAAACATTCCTGAAAGAAAATAGTATTTGCTACAGGTGCTGTGCATCAACTTCTCATTTCGCAAAGAACTGCAAAGCAAGCATCAACTGCTCAGAATGTGACAGCAAGGAGCATAATACCGCTCTACACCCAGGTCCAGCTCCATGGACTCTCCCACCCTCAGACCAGACTGAAGAGCACGGCGGGGAGAAGAGAGACATAGTACCTCCCGTAGTGACACCCCAGTGCACCCGAGTCTGCGGAGAACGTCTCCATGGTAAATCTTGCTCCAAGGTTTGTCTTGTCACAGTTTACCCCATAGGCCACAAAGAAAAGAGAGTGAAGCTGTACGCAATCCTGGATGATCAAAGCAACAGATCACTTGCTAGCTCAGCTTTCTTTGACATCTTCAAAATCAAGGGAGCCAGCTCTTCATACTCACTTAAGACTTGTATGGGTGTAAGTGAAGAAACTGGGAGAAGAGCCACCGGTTATCAAATTGAATCCATGGATGGCCAAACATCCCTGCCCTTGCCAACCTTGATCGAGTGCAATCAGTTCCCAACAGACAGAGATGAGAGTCCTATACCTGAGGCAGCACTGCATCACAGGCATCTGAAAGACATAGCACAACTCATCCCTGCACTTGACCCCCAGGCTCAGATAGCACTTCTCCTTGGGAGACACATCATCAGAGTCCACAAGGTGAGAGAACAAATCAATGGCTCCCATGACTCTCCCTATGCCCAGAAGCTGGACCTAGGATGGGTTGTCATTGGCGATGTTTGCCTGGGAAATGCTCACAAGCCTACCACTGTGAACTCCCTTTTTACAAAGACATTGGAGAATGGGGGTCCGTCCCTTTTCCAGCCTTGTCCTAACAAATTCCTCATAAGAGAAAAGCCTGTTAATGTTGTACATTCTAGACTTACAAGAAGTATTTACACCAACCACCATCTCTTTGACAAAGGCGGAGATCATTTAGGATGCACAGTCTTCCAGAGGACAAAGGAAGACAACAAAATTGCCCCATCTATTGAAGACGAGAACTTCTTGAAGATAATGGAGCAAGGATTCTATAAAGATGAAGCGAACAGCTGGGTAGCACCGCTGCCTTTCAAAACACAGAGACCCCGTCTCCCTAACAACAGGGAACAGGCATTAAAATGCCTTTCTTCACTCAGACACAAATTTCAAAAGAAACCAGATATGAAAGAAGATTTCTTCTCATTCATGGGCAAGATATTTGAAAATGACCATGCAGAGGTAGCTCCTCTCCTGAAGGAAAAGGAAGAGTGCTGGTACCTACCAATCTTCGGTGTTTACCACCCTAAGAAGCCAGGAAAGATCCGGGTGGTATTTGATTCAAGCTCCCAGCACAAAGGAGTCTCGCTCAATGATGTCCTCTTAACAGGACCAGATCTTAACAACACACTTCTTGGTGTCCTTGTCAGATTCCGCAAAGAAGCCATCGCCATAGTTGCGGATATCCAACAAATGTTCCATTGTTTCCTGGTCAAGGAAGAGCACAGGAACTTTCTCAGATTTTGCTGGTTCAGAGATAATGACCCCACTAAGGACATTATAGAATACAGCATGATGGTACATGTTTTTGGCAATAGCCCATCCCCTGCTGTCGCTATCTACGGACTCAGGCGGTCCGCCCAAGAAGTTGAAAAGGAATATGGGCAGGATGTCAGACAGTTTGTTGAAAGAGACTTTTACGTAGATGACGGCTTAAAGTCACTTCCATCACCTGAGGCTGCAATTAGCCTACTCAAAAGGACTCAAAGTACACTTGCATGTTCAAACCTCAGGCTGCATAAAATAGCTTCAAACAGCAAAGTTGTTATGGAGGCCTTCCCCCCTCAAGATCATGCCTGTGATTTGAAAGATCTAGACTTGGTAACAGACTCTCTACCCGTGCAGCGCAGCCTAGGACTCAATTGGGACCTCAAGTCTGACACCTTCACCTTTCAAGTTGACCAAGAGCCAAGGCCATTCACATGAAGAGGCGTTTTATCCACCATAAATAGCCTGTATGACCCACTCGGATTTGCAGCACCGGTGACCATCCAAGGTAAGACCCTGCTCAGAGAACTCACCTCCGCCACATGTGATTGGGACTCTCCACTTCCCCGTGAGAAAGAGGCATTATGGGTAACATGGAGAGACTCTTTGAAAGTACTATCCAATCTACACATACATAGATCGTATGCTCACACTCCCCATGCAGAAATTCAGTCCAGAAAGCTATGTATATTCTGCGATGCTTCAGTAAAGGCAATAGCTGCAGTTGCCTACCTTAAGACAATAGATGTTAAAGGTGAAGTCCACATTGGGTTTGTAATGGGTAAGGCCAAGCTAGCCCCACGTCCTTAGCCTACCATACCAAGACTGGAACTTTGCGCTGCTGTTCTAGCAGTAGAACTAGCGGAACTGGTTACATCAGAAATGGATGTAGAATTCGATGACACAGAATTCTATACTGACAGCAAAGTAGTGTTAGGCTACATTTACAATGAAACTAGGAGATTCTATGTCTATGTAAACAACAGAGTCCTAAGGATTAGGAAGTCTACACAACCTACCCAGTGGCGTTATGTACCAACTGATCATAACCTAGCAGATCATGCTACAAGGGCCATACCAGCATCCCGCCTTAGAGACACTACATGGCTTACAGGGCCACCCTCCCTATACAAACCAGCACCTAACACTGCTGAGAGAGTTGTGTATGAACTATTGGAGCCTGAATCTGATACAGAGATCCGGTCTCAAGTTTCCACACTTCACACAACAATTTCCGACAGGCAGCTGGGATCCAAGCGCTTCCACAGATTCTCCACTTGGAAGTCGCTGCACAGAGCTATAGCCTGCTTAATTCACATAACCAAATCATTTAGAACACCTACAGAATCAGAACACTGCAGAGGTTGGCACTATTGCCACAAACCACATACAGTAGATGAGCTCACACAGGCTCACAATGTCATCATCCATTGTGTCCAACAAGAGACTTATGCACAAACACTAGACTGCCTTCAAAACCAAAAGAGCATTCCCAAAGATAGTTCCCTAAAGAAGCTTGACCCTTTTTTGGACACTAAAGGACTGTTGAGAGTCGGGGGGCGCATTTCTGAAGCAAAACTTGAAAGAGATGAAACCAATCCAGTAATAATTCCCAGTAATCATATTGCTTCTTTACTTGTGGAGCATCACCATGTACAGACCAAGCACCAAGGACGTTTGTTCACGGAGGGAGCCTTACGTGCAGCTGGACTCTGGATAGTTGGAGCCAAGAGACTTGTAAGTAGAGTCATTTTTAAATGCATTACTTGTCGCAAGCTCCGTGGCACGTTCCAGACTCAAAAAATGGCTAATCTTCCTGCAGACCGACTCAGCCCAGAACCTCCCTTCACAAATGTCGGTCTTGATGTGTTCGGGCCCTGGTCTGTCATCACACAGCAGACTAGAGGAGGCTCTGCCAACAGCAAACATTGGGCCGTCATATTCACTTGCTTGTGTATCCGAGCTGTACACATAGAAATTATTGAGTCCTTAAACACATCCAGCTTCATAAATGCCCTAAGGCGTTTCATTTCCATCAGAGGCCCTGTCAAACACATCCGCTCTGATAGAGGTACAAACTTTGTTGGAGCTTGTAAAGAATTGAACATCACTTCAACCCTTGACAGAGAACATGTAGAGAGGTATCTTTCTGAGCAAAGTTGTATATGGACATTAAACCCACCACACTCTCCTCATATGGGAGGTGCTTGGGAGCGTATGATCGGCATAGCCCGCAGAATCCTTGACTCTATATTCCTACAATTAGGAACTTCAAGGCTCACCCATGAGACTCTTACAACCTTCCTGGCTGAAGTAACGGCTATAATAAACGCCAGACCTTTAACGTCCATAACCAATGACCCAGAAGATCCCTTCATGCTTACCCCTTCTACTCTTCTCACCCAGAAAGTTGGTGTAGCTACAGCTCCTCCTGGTGATTTTGACACTAAAGACTTATACAAGTGTCAGTGGAGGCGAGTGCAAGCCCTGGCAGATGTTTTCTGGAACAAGTGGAGAAAACAGTACCTTTCCACCCTACAGACAAGAAACAAATGGCAAGATAGCAAACCCAACTTGGAACCCAGGACCGTTGTTCTTGTGAAGGACTCTCAGTCAAGTAGGAACGAATGGCCTTTAGGGTTGGTTACCCAAGTGTTCCCAAGCGCAGATGGGAAAGTCAGAAGACTGGAGGTCAAGGTCGCCAGAAACAGTGGGACTAAACCTTTCCTCAGACCTGTCTCTGAGTTGATTTTGCTATTCTCCCCAGAAGGACCATTATAGATGGTATCCGTCGGATACCATGCGGGGAGTGTTATGCCTTTCAGCAAGTTTTTATGTTTTGTTGTGATACTTATTTACTGTGTTTCATTGTCCTTAGAGGTGCATTTAATATCTTTATCTAGTGACCTTTTGCATACCACAGCCTGGTAGTTTCATACTAGCTGGATAGACAAATTGTTACTTGTGAGCCACTGTAGCTTCCCATCATCCTAGTGGGCCAGGAAATTAGGTCACAGGAAAAGTGTCAGCAGCCATCTTACTTTAACAGTTTAATAGTTCCAGTACAGCCCCAGAGTCATCCAGCTCCATCTTGGTTATCAGCCTATCTGTAGCATCGCTGGTAGGTTCAATCCTCTTTCCCTAGTTAGACTAGAGTGTCAGGATTGTATACCTTATGTACTGTATATATTGATTGAATGGTATTTTCTTGTTCCCAGTTTTACTCTAACTTCCCTACAATAAAAGTTGAAATGTGCACCCAGCGTCTGCCTCAATGAATTGTTAAGGGAGAAGAGTTTAGCTGCCTGTCTAATTATACCTCAACCACGTGTAAGGAGGACAGAACAGGGAGAAAGCGCTGTCCGATGGAGGAGAAGCCTGGTTGAAGAGCTGCCTCGGCATCCATGTTGCAGAGGATGTGAATCAAGGATGGCTTAGAAGTGAACAGGAGGTCGTCACGGAGGCGGAGTTGGAGAATGTTGCAACTTCGTTAGTGGTGCCGGCTGCATTAGAGGAATCATCGCGGGATTTGAGCCTAGCATTGCAGGATTTGGCCGGAACATCGCAAGATTTTAACGAAACATCGCGGTTTTCGTCCGAGACTGCAAGAAGATCAAGCAGAAGAAGATGTTTCCCCGGATGATGAAGAGCGCGGAAGCCGTGGTAAGAAGCCGGTTTCCAACAAGAAACGGCCCTACCTCGTTCTCCAGTCAGTAGAGGGGTAGGGGTGAAGAAGCAGTTGCTCCTGAGGAATGAAGAAGAGGAGGAGAGGATTCAGGGCCGGTATGGGCATCAAGAGATGGCAGCACCCGGTTCTGTGCAGCATCAAGAAGAGGTGACAGAGAATGAACAGGAAAGAGGCAGAGCTGGGGCTAGCAGGGGTGAGTACACAGATAATTTGAGCAAATTGAATGATTTAGTGGGTTCTCTAGTGGGCTGTTTAAGGGAATTGCAAGGTGCCAGCTCAGGCTTGGGATAAATCTACTAATTTACAGAAAAGGAATGTTATTAATGAATCTTGCATGAATGAGTCTATGTCATCTGAAATTTTATCTTTGGGTTTTCATTTAAGTAATGTTGTAAAGGAGAAAATATGGAGTAATGAATATGTTGACATTTTGTCTTTATTGCCTGCATCAAAAGAATTTCTGACTAAACATGATAAAGAGGTAGCTAGATCATTTAATAATTGGTTGCAGGCATTTTGTATTTATGCTAGTGTTTATTGCGAGAAGCATAGTGAGAAAAGTGCTGGTTTGTTTCAGTATTTAGAATCATTTTTGGAAGCGTACAAAAAATGTGGTGGGTTGGCTTGGTTTAATTATGACGAGATGTTTAGGCAGAAGCTGTCTGTACACAAGAATTTAGATTGGGGAATGAAGGATGTGGGTACTTGGATCAGTACTATGCTGCCTCAGAGGACAACAGCGGCAGTACGATCGCAGAATTCGTCAGGTCAGCAGCTTAATAAAGGGGTATGTTGGGCGTTTAATGATTCTCAATGTAAATGGCCCAATTCTTGCAAATACAAGCATGAATGTACAATTTGTGCGGGTAGTCACCTGGCAGTGAGGTGTTTTCGAAGAAACCAGCCAAAGGATCAGGTTCAGAAAAGCGGAGACGCTGGTGAAATGGCAAAAAATGCTCCCCTTTTTAGACAGGTACCCAAGCAGACAGAAGGCTGAATGGTTGATTTCAGGTTTTTCAGAAGGCTTTAGGGTTCCAATTTTTGAAGGTGATGAATTAGTTTTAGTCAGAAATTTAGACTTTGGAAAGATAATTTGGAGGTAGCTAAAGTGAAAATTGAGAAGGAGTTTAGTTTGGGTAGGTTTGAGGGCCCATTTTCGGTTCCACCATTTGCTAATTTTCAGTTTATTTTTTTTTTATTTTATTTTTTTTTTTTATATTATAAACATAGAAAAAAACACACAAAAAAAATTACATTGCAAAAAACAACAAACATACAAAACATACAAAAAAGGATTCCATTAGGATTCATTATACTAATTTCTCATCCAAGTTCTATATTTATATATATTTTTCTTTTTTCTTATCCCTCTCCTTTTTCTTTCCCCTTTTCTAACATATATTACTATTCAATCAGGGGTCTAAATTTCCGTCACTCACAAACTTTATTCTATCCTCCCAGAGGCTATGGGCAATAGTATTCCAAAAGGTTTGTATAAGAATTCCCTTTTCCATATTACATTGATATAACAACTGGGCTTTTATCTTTGCCCAAGAAACTGGGTCTGCCGAACGCCAATCTCTGGCGATCACTATTTTTATTGCAGTCAGTATATGTACAAGGAATTGGATATCTTTTCTTTCATTGTTGGGTAAATTTAAATGGAGTAGAGCTCTCTCGGGAGTTAATGCCCAATCTGATCCAAATTTCATCACTAATCTATCTGAAATCCTTAGCCAAAGTTTTCTAATTGGGTTACAATTCCACCAAATGTGGAGCATATCTCCCTTTGCTGCGCCACATCTCCAACAATTTGGGAGGTTATTAGGAAACATTTTTGCCAAGACAGAGGGGGCTAGGTACCAACGATTCATCAATTTAAATTGGAGCTCATTGAGGTTTAGACAATGTATGTTTTCATATGTTCTATTTAGCGCTTTAGTCCAATCTTCAATATTTATTGTAATGTCTAAATCCCTCTCCCACTTTATTAATGCCGGAAAGATATTTTCGGTTCTACAAAGCTTAACTAGTTTTAGTGATTTTGTCAGCAATTTTGTATTTAATTCTACTTCCACTAATTGTTTAAATAAATTATACACATGAGTCTTCTGATCTTGCCAACAACTTTTTTGGAAAAAACTTTTTATCCTTAAATATCTGAAACATTCTCCTATTGGGAGATTGTATTCATCTTGTAATTGTTGGAAAGTTTTTAAAGTGTCTCTCTCAATTAGATCTTGTATTGTATTTATACCGCTCTGTTTCCACATAAATAAATTTAAGTTCTCGATCATATATTCCAAATTAGAGATTGGAAGGCTAGTTAATATCAAGCCCTCAAGTCCCAATTTCGATTTTATCATATGCCAATTTTTTACAATATGTTGTAAAGCTAAACTAGTTCCTACTTTGGACAGCTCAATGGCTTTCTTAGAGGAGATCCAGAGCAGATGTTGTAGGTCCCCATGTAGATTATTACTCAATAATTCGCCTTTGTACCAAGTTTCCTGCTTCGCGTTATTCAT
Organism: Spea multiplicata; assembly: GCA_009364415.1. Taxonomy (NCBI): domain Eukaryota; kingdom Metazoa; phylum Chordata; class Amphibia; order Anura; family Pelobatidae; genus Spea; species Spea multiplicata. The sequence goes on from VKOC01021778.1 coordinate 18,840, forward strand.
TTGTGTTAAAATAGCCTGCACAAATAAAGCCGCCTGTGCATATTCTTTTATCAGGGGAACACCCAGACCTCCTTGATTTCTATTTTTTATAATATCATAGAGTTTCAACCTTGGTTTTTTATTTCCCCATATAAATTTATTTATCAAACGTTGGATTAGTTCTAGCCAACTCATCGGGACCCTATAAGGAATCATCCTAAAGGTATAAATAAATTTAGGCAAAATGTATGAGTTAATAACATTTATTCTCCCCCACCATGAGACATATAATCCTCTCCAGTTTTTAAAGGAGAGGGTCATATCTCTAATTAGGGGGAGGAGATTGATCTCCATCCAGGATTTGGGTAAAGAATTAATTTTTATTCCCAGGTAGGTAAAGCTTTCTTTAACCCACTTAAATCCGAGTGTTTCAATTTGTTGTCTTTGAATACAATCTAGATTAAAAGATAAAGCGACCGATTTATCAATATTCAATTTATAGTTCGAGACCAGACTGTATTGTTCTATCCAATTAATAATATGTTTTAGTGAAGATTCTGGGTCCCTGATCGTCAATAACACATCATCTGCGTATAATTTAATTTTTTGCGTTCCATCTTTTCCACATCCCTTTACATTCCGGTCTGCCCTAATATCTCTGGCGAGAGGTTCTAAAGATAACACATATAACAGGGGAGAAAGCGGGCAACCCTGCCGTGTACCGTTCAGAAATGGGAACCAGTTTGATATAATTCCAGGCCCTACCACTCTACCCATTGGTTTAGTATAAAGAGCCATTATTGCATGGTATATTCGTCCTTGAAATCCAAACGCTTTTAATGTACCTGCCATGAATCTCCAACTGACCCTGTCAAAGGCCTTCTCGGCATCTAACGAGAGGGTCAGTTGTGAGATGTTATCTCTTTCATTTTCCTCAAAAATCCCGGCAATTGCTCTTATGTGGTTGGTGGCTGATCGGTTCTTAATAAAGCCTACTTGATCTGTGTGAATTAGTTGTGTCAGTACTCCATTCATTCTATGGGCGAGTACTGCTGCATATATCTTTACATCTGTGTTAAGAAGGGAAATCGGTCTGTAGCTAGTTATCTCTTCTAGATTTTTATTTGGTTTTAATATTGGCGTTATATTTCCTCTTAAAAGTTCTTCTGGAATGGCTCCTCTATCTATACTTTCATTGAATAATCTTACCAAATAGGGGGAAAGTTCCTCTAGGTATAGCTTATAAAAGGTAGAATCAAAGCCATCAGGGCCTGGGGATTTTTTTTGTTTTAACTCTCGAATTCTGTTCTGGACCTCCTCCAATGTAATTTTGCCATTTAAGCCTGTCAAGATTTCTTCTGGTATCTTAGGAAAAGATCTCTTCGAAAAATAATTCTGAATGTCTATTTCTGTCACATTATCCGATAAATTATACAGGTCTTTATAAGATTCATTAAATGCTTGGCCTATTTCTTTCGGGTCCATTAGAATTCTGCCTTTATATGATATTTTAGAGATAATTCTTTTTTCTCTTTTCTTTTTTAACAGATTGGTAAGCATTTTATCTGCTTTATTTCCTTTATAATATCTTTTACAATTAAGTGCCATTAACGTCTTGTTAGTCTGTTCCATAAGACTTATGTTTATCTTGGTCTTTATTGCTTCTATTTTCTCGGCAATTTGTTTAGAAGGACTCTGTTTATTAATATTATTTAACTGAAATAAACTTATATACAAATCAGATAATTTATCTCCCGCTTTTTTTTTTTGCATATGCTGCTAATTTGACAAAATGTCCCCTTATAACTGCTTTGTATGTGCACCATAGGTTAGATGCAGACATATTTTCTATATCATTTTCTTTAAAGAAAAATTTAGTTATTTCTTTTATATAGTCAATATCTGCGTTTTTCCTTATTAAATTATGGTTTAGTCTCCAGTCCGTTATTACTTTTCTCACAGAATCTTCTATATCCACGGTTACCAAGTTGTGATCTGACCAGGTAATTTCATGAATTTTGGTGTTTTTAACTTTTGATATCAACCCTATGTCTCCCAAAATTAAGTCAAATCGGGAATAGGCACAATGCGATTTAGAGAAACAAGTAAAATCTCTTTCGGTTGTATGAAATATACACCAAATATCATATAAAGTATGTTTGTTCAATAGAGATTGAAATCTGTGTGCTTGCAAGACAATGTTTCGGTCTGTATTTGAGCCTTTAAATGACCTTTTATCTAGCTGTGGATCCAACACACAGTTAAAATCCCCCATCCATATTAGCGGGCCTTGTTTTACTTTTAAAGTTTTTTCCAAAATTTTTGTCAAATAAATTACAGGGGAAGTATTAGGTGCATATATATTAAGTAAGGTTAAAGTCAAATTATTTATCTCCACTATTGCTATGATGTACCGACCATCTAAGTCTGTTTCAACATGTTTGAATTTTACATCAATATCTTTAGAAAATAAAATTGCAACACCCCTTTTTTTCTTTACTTTCAATGATGCTTCTACACACACGGGATAATTCTGATTTTTTATGTTAATTTTATCTATTATTCGCCAGTGTGTCTCTTGTAGAAAAACAACATTTATCTTTTCTTTCCACAATCTCTGGAGCGCTAAGAGTCTCTTTTGAGGGGAGTTAAGCCCTTGTGTATTAAGAGTACCAAATCTAATCCGACCCATTGAGAATTTGAATTTTTCTATCATACCTTAAATAGAACTTGGATTGTAAAAAATTGGAATCAACATAAAACACAATACAGTAAATAAACATCATATGAAAAACACATATTTGTAGGTAGCGTAACACCACATAGCGCTGCCTACTTCTGCAATCACCCCCTAAATTACAGAAATGTTTTGCCATCTCTCAGATGGCGATTTGGAGCCCTGGGCGAGAGAAAAAAAAAAAAAAAAATAAAATAAATAAATAATAATAATTAAAAAAAATTCTTTATTTTATTTAATATGACTATAGTGATTTAATGGTTGTGTGTAAGTATCTCAACCTCTAACCTACTTAACCACGTTTCCGCGTTTACATGTATTATTTCCAAAATCTGTGCATCATAAAGGTAACCATCTAATTTGTTTTGTAAGAATATTTAAATATTTGTTACCTAATACCACTAAACTACATATTTAAATTGTATACTCAAAATCTAAGTGCATAAATGATAAATAAAACCATTTTGCAAAGCCATATCCCAGATTTGCAAATGTTATGTGAAAATTATTATATCTCATGTAGCTAAATATATCTATAGTGATTTGGTGCTTGTGTACAGTTGTCCCAAAAAAAAAAAAAAAAAAAAAAAAAAATTTTATTTAATGTATCTATAGTGATTTAATGCTTGTGTATGGGTATCTCAACTTCTGAGAGTACCTGATTTAGTGATCCTACTTAACCACGTTTACATATATTGTCTCCAAAGTCTGTGCATCTTAAGGATAGATTTCTCTTCAATTATTTTTTAACAATCTTTAAATATTTGTTACCTAATACCATTTGACTATATGTTTAAATTATATACTCAATATCTAAGTGCATAAACAATAAATACAACCCTTTTGCAAGACAATATCCCAGATTTATAGGTGTTAGGTGAAAATTTGTTATATCTCATGTTGTTAAATATATCTGTAGTGATTTAGTGCTTGTGTACAATTGTCACAAAAAAAAAAAAAAAAAAAACATCCGGCATTAAGAATTTGCTGCTGCTAATAAGTTATACTCAATTAACCATTTTTTCAGGTTCTCAGGCGAGTCAAATGTCCACGTTTTGTACTCGTATGTCAGAATAATTTTCACTGGAAACATCCATCGATAACGAATTTGTTTTTGCCTTAAGATTTCGGTTAAGTGGGCATATTGCCGTCTCTTCATGCGCGTATGATACGATAGATCTGGAAAAATCCTAATATTTTTGAATGGATCTTGAGGAGTTGCTTCTCTATGTGCTTGCAATATTTTATCTTTTATCCTTAAATCTGTACAATAGATCATCACGTCTCGTGGGGACTCTAAAGGTAAATTTGCTGGTTTCGCCGTCCTGTGGCACCGCTCCCATAGTAATTTCTGATCTTCTTGGTGTAATCCGATATGCCGTAGATATTCTTTAGGCTAGGTTTCCACTTGGGTTTTTTTTGCTAAAAACGCCTATAAAAACGCCAATAGCGCCACCTGGCGTTTTTTTTGTGAAAAACGCTGCAGCCAGATGTTAGCTGTTCTTCAATAGGAAATCGCAAAATGCCATTTCCACTTGGCGTTTTTCTGTTCGGCGTTTTTTCAGTCCTGTTTGGCGTTTTTCTGCTTTTTTGGGCTCTGTGGCAGTTTTTCAAAATCGCAGCATGTTGACACTCTGGCGTTTTTTGCAAGAAATCTTGGCGTTTTTTTCCAATAGAAGTCTATGGGAGAGAAAAAACGCCATGAAAAAGCCATGTGGGTTTATTGCCTTGGCGTTTTTTATGGCGTTTTTTCCACAGTTACAATGCAGAGGATGGACCCAGTATCTGTGTGTCCTACGAGAAATAGGCTGGAAACAAACAGTTTCACACAAAACAAAGTCCTGGACTGGTTCATATTGAATTCTACACCATTTGGAACAAACATGCCATTACAAACAAACATACGCGACCGGATCCTGCGTGCCAAAAGCAACAGCAAACAATTTGCACCATTATTTGGGGCCAATCTTCCCAGAGGAGCAGACATTCGAAATAAAGCATGCCTTACAAACCACAGAAAAGAGACAAAAGGGTCTACCAAGTAAATGACATCAGGAGAGGGCAGATACTTGCTATTTATCCTAATCCCTTTTAGCTGGGTGAAACTTCTAACTTGTAAAGGCTGGAAAAACTGCCTAAGGTCAAAAAAAGCAATTTCCACAGAAAGGCTAAAACGCCAGTAAAAACTGCAGAAAAAACGCCAAAACGCAGGTAAATGCAGTGGCAGTTTTCTTGGCAGTTTTCCTGGCGTTTTTCATCAAGAAAAAAACGCCGGACAAAAACCCAAGTGGAAACCTAGCCTTAAGGTGTTTTTCCAATTGTTCTTTAGAGATGTCTTCAACCACTCCCTAATCCTCAGATTTAGTCGTCGTGATTGGTCCTCTAAATCTGCCAATTTTTGTTCGATACTATCGATTTTAATATTATACTGTTTGATATTATCTTGGTATATTGAATCCATCATGATTAAATTTTCCATCTTCTCTTCGTTTACCTTGACTCTGGTGGAAAGCGCTAAGAGATCCGTTCTCAAGGTATAGATCTGTAGATGAATTTCTTGTTTTATGTTTTCAAATTGTTTATCAAGTGCAGTATTCAAATACTCCTGAATTTGTGGTAGTGGATCTGAGAGGGGTAAAAATGTCAGTTTATTTCCATTAGGTTTGGTGCCCAAAAAAGAGACAGGTGCATTTAGGTTGATACATCATTTGTCTTATCCTAAAGGTAAATCACTAAATGATGAAGTTAAGAAATTTGAATACCCGGTGCATTAGGCTTCATTCGAAGATGCATTAAAATGGGTTAGATATTTGGGCAAAGGTGCTCTGCTGGCTAAGGTAGATATAGAGGCAGCTTTTAGGCTCTTACCTATTCATCCAGATTGTTTTTGTTCATTAGATTTTCAGTTTGAAGGAAAGTTATATTTTGACAAATGTTTGTCCATGGGTTGTGCGGTTTCATGCTATTATTTTGAGGCTTTTTCGTCATTTTTAGAGTGGTCAGTAGTTCAAGTTTCTGTTTTTTTTTCAGGTTATTCATTATCTTGATGATTTTTTATTTTTAGGTGCAGCAGGTAGTGCAGATTGTTTAAGGTTACTTAGTTCATTCATGGTTATTTCTGAATATTTTGGTGTTCCTTTAGCAGCAGAAAAAATGGTATACCCAACTACTAAGTTGCAATTTCTAGGGATAGAGATTGATACTGAAAAAATGATTTTCAGGTTACCAGATGATAAGATTAAGAAATTAAAGGGAAAGATTTGTTTGGTTTTGAGTTTAAGAAAGGTTACAGTTAATTGTTTTTAATCATTGCTTGGCTTGTTGAATTTTGCGTCAAGGGTGATACCAATGGGCAGGGTATTTTCGAGGCTTATAGGTAAAGGAATTGCAGGTAAGAAGGAGCTCTATCATAGAGTGAGAGTGTCTAAACAGATCAAGGAAGATTTGTTAGTTTGGAGCTTGTTTTAGATAAGTTTAATGGAGCGGCTGTTTGGCGGGAGTATTTTGTCAGTAATGAAGAATTGCAGTTTTTTACAGATGCGGCAGGAGCGACAGGCTTTGGTATATATTGGCAGGGAAGATGGGCTGTTGACAAATGGCCGGTTAAATGGATAAAAGCTGGCTGGACTAAAAATATGGTGTTACTGGAGTTATTCCCAGTAGTTGTTGCGCTTGAATGTTGGGGTAATTTATGGATGAATAAGAGGCTGCTTTTAAATTGTGACAACATGGATGTGGTATGGGTTATTAATACTTTAAAAGAAAAATCACTGCCAGTTATAAATGTGTTAAGGCCAGAGGCGTATATAGGGTATGGCAGCCATGGCACTTGCCATGGGCGCCATC
>VKOC01021781.1:0-12583 GCA_009364415.1 Spea multiplicata
AAGGTAACCTCAGGAAATATTACTTTACTGAAAGGGTAGTGGATGCAAGGATTAGCCTTCCAGCAGAGGTGGTAGATGTTAATAGAGTGAAGACATTTAAGTAAGCATGGTATAGGCATAAGGCTAAGCTAGATATAGGTTAAGGTCAGGGGTTAAGGAAAGTATTCAAAGGTTGGGCAGACTGGAGGGGCTGAATGGTGTTATCCACCATCACTTTCTATGAAACAAAAAGTAACCGATACGTTGCTTTTAATTCATATGCTCTTAATTTGTGCAAAGATATAAATTAAAAAAATGTTAGCTGTGAACTAGGCTAATGTGATTAAAGGCTGAGCTCGTATCTTATAACGCTTTCGCAAACCCCTCCCCCCCCCCCATTTTGTGTTGTGTGCATTGCGGTGTTTAACACTAATTGTCTTCTTGTCCCTATTTGTCAGCATGTCTTCAGACCTTGATAGCAGCAGCAGCGTGGGCTCATCGGCCGGCTACATGTCAAAGGGCAGCAGCTCCCCGGCAACTTGTTCCTTCATGTCGATGGAGGATCACTCACCAAAGTGAGGGCCCCACACAGACTTTATTTTTGTGTTTTGGGTTTTTTCCCCTCTTTCCATACCCCAAGTCTCCAACTCAGCTGAACCGAACATCAATTGTGGCATTGCGAGTGGAACTGTATGCAGCGTTCCAACAACATGCAGCCTGCTTATTATTTTTTGGGATATTTATATGGCATATGAACCCCCCCCCCTATTTATTTTTAAAATTGACTTGGTGATTAGTCTTTTGACTACGAATGTAATTTCCCCTATCCTGCGGAAGAGTTATGATTTACTCTGCACATGCAGTCGAAAGTCATCTGACGGGGGGTAAAACTTGGAAAAAGCTCCAATCCTTTTGAGACGAGGAACGGAAAGTCTTCCTTGTTGCCAAAACAAAGCCTGCTCCATTTTTTTGTTTTTTTCTGGATAGGCTGGCTTTTTCGGTTTGTTTTTCTTTTACCATTTTATGGCACTTGAAGGGTTATGGAGACCCAGTTATATGTTTCTGGTGCTGGAGCTTAGCATTTAGATGCCCAGGACCTTGGAAGAAAAGCAGTGGTGTAAAATTCATCATTAGGCCATAAAGGTGCAGCTTTTACAGCTCGCTCTCTACTGTCACCATCCTTGGCGAGCCGGTAACCGTCGCCGTGGACGGCAGCCGATGGACACCCAGATCAGACAGTCCGCCGACGTCGGACCTTTGTAAATATTTCCTTACGAGGCTTTGATGTTCATTTCATACATGTGAACAATAAAATATTAGTGACCTACTGCTCTTAACTTTTCCACTGTGTTTTGACAAGTCTGTGTCTCTATGCGCTTCTGAAGGAATACCCTCCGCAAAAAAGTAACGCTTTGGTGTAAATTTAATGTATCGAGCCTTTCTAACTAGCCCTGTACTCTTGCACTTTTAAATATTCCATCTGATTTCTATTAAAGTATCTCGTAGCACAAATGGAATATTTTAGCTACCAGAAGGCAGCATCCTCTGGCATGTGAAAATGTAATGCTGGGTGCAAAAAGACATTTATATCTGCTGCATGTAGTAGGCTATATGCAGGACCAATAATGTAGAAATTTTATTTAATATTGTATAAATCCTGAAGATCCTTTGTTTGTCTCTATCATAGAACTATATTTAGTCTGCTACTGATTGTAAATAATGTGTTACATTGTCATTATATGTATTTATACAAATATGTTTTTTCCCTTTATTTGATGTTGATTGCGTTTGGAGCATATCTTAAACCACTAAATGAATATAGCAGAATGATCACACAGGACTGAAGAACCATATTCCCGTACTAGTAGGTCACAATTTTTTCCTATCGTCTCTGGAAGATCTTTCTCGGTTATATAGTTAACGTTCTGTCCGGATATAACGCACAACAAATGGCACCAAAGCGGAAAAACACCCTAAAGTGTGAAACCTTGTGTTGTGTTTAATTTAAAGGCATAATTCGGCACCCAAGCCTCGCACACACGTGTCTTCAGTCCTTGGTGATAACGATCATTTAAATGTCAGCACCTTTGAAACGCCCCTTGTTTTTTTTTTTCCTTCTAAACATTGTATATGCTGTATGTAATTTTTTTTATTATTATTAATGTTGCATCTTCCTTGTATATTTAGTCAGGTATGCACCAAAGGCAGCCATAGAGGTCCTGGTCGAGGTAGGGGTGCGTGTGTTCATCCCAAAGCAACACTTCTAATGTTCTTTTAGACATGTGGGAATGGTAATACAAAGCTGTGCCTTTCCACCATGCTTTATGTTTTACTTGGATACCTGTGCGATGATTGAAAAAGGGGGCTTATTAGGCATTGATTTTGTAACATCCGTTGGCACTTTATGCAAGCGTCTGTGTATACACATATATATATATATATATATATATATATATATATATATATATACACGCACACTTTAAAAGTAGATAAGTTGTAACTGAGTGTGAGACATCAGGCATTGTGTATATTGGTGCCCAAACGTGACTGGCAATTTCTAATGGTAATTTCAGATGATGCTTCAGGAAAAGGGACATTAAAGAAACGGTCTTGGTCGCTTAAACCTGGTGGGGTTTTTTTTTTTTTTTTTTAATTAAACACAACTTTGGATTCGTGAAATCTTTTCGTGATCGAGGTACAGACGTGACTTCGGCCTCATTTAGCTTTCATCCGTACACTTCTCGCGCAAGCTCAGTAGCACCACTATTGAAGTCACTGAAGCAGCAGCCAATCACGTATATGCTAGCAAAACATCAGTGTTCAAATGGCATGTGTGATGATTGGCTGCGACTACTCCCGTTGTCTTTCGTGGGAGCTCTACTGAACATGTGCAAGAAGCATGCTTTCAGCAGAGGCATTTGGGTGACACAGAAGTCTCCTTTACACATTGAACATGAGCATAGGGCTTGAATATATCTTTAATGGTTGCCTTGCTGTTCCTGGTCTGTTACATTGCTGATCCAGCTGACCAAAGGCATAAATGTGCTTGATTTGATGTTCTTTTGTTTGTTTTTAATTTATTTAGCAGAATAAGAAAGTATTATATTGTTAATTTAATTGTGTCCATTTGTTAGGTGCAGCAGTTGCCAATATTTCCTGTATTACAGTCTAGCAGTGCCTTATTGCATTATCATTACTTTTTTCAGTGCCAAAGGGTTAGCAATGTACCGTTCAGCTCTCGGTGGGCTTGCTTTATCTGCAGCTATTCCATACGGCAAGTCCAAGGATTCTGATAGCAATGCAGATTTGTACACATCACTTTTGCATGCACATATAGACAATAAAAAGAATATTAAATATGCTGCATGGAGGCAAAGAAAAATCTCCATTATCCAAAAGATATAAAATTGTTTTGTGAATGTTGTAACTTGTCAATCTTTGTACGAACCGTTCATTAGAAACAAAATATATATATATTTTTCCCTAATGTAAGCAAGAGTTGCTTTATCCTGATTTCCATCTCATGTCTGTATATTATCTTTTGATATTTCTGTGTATAAATTGTGCTGTATAACGTTTATTTCACAATGTACAGATGTGTTGAGTGGTGCTTTCAACAATAAAGCTGCTGTATATTTCAGTTTTTTGGGGGGGTTTGTTATACATTTTTTTAGCAAACTACATTTCATTTATTTTCATCTTCTTTAGAATACCATATTTTGGTCACCAAGGACATTTATCCCATTTCCCAGAAGCATTTTAAATATTTTATTTATTTAACCGTATACGGTAATTTTTTCTTTTTATCCGGCACACAGGGTTCCTTCTCTGTTGTAAACAATTTGTTTTTATATTTTATATATTATTTATAAAATAGAAAACATTACATATTTGGTGTATTACAAAATAATATATATATATATATAATATACCGGAATATTATAATTTAATTATTCATTTAAACTGAAATGTTACTTCAGACAAATTATGAAATAATGATAGTATTAACCAGAAAAACTGACGTTTTTCATTTCTTGAATTATAGAAGTGGTGAGTCACTAAAGTAAGTAATGTTGTTGTAATTGTATACTTCTTGTAGTATTTCAATTTATTTGTAATATGTATACTTTACTTTTTTTGCAGCAAAGTGTATTCAACACTTTAACCCATTTACTGAAAACTTGCTTATTGTCTGTATCTACCTGTAGATGTCATTGTGGAGCTAAAAAAACCCTCTCCTTACTATAAGTCCATGGGGTATTTAGCATTCTGGGCAGATGTCCGAGGCTAATGAAGTATTCCACTATCCGCCGTGTTTGACATAAGACTGCCAAATCCATTCTGAACGTATTGCATGTAATGTCCGGCTTCTGCCTGGAGTATGTGTCGGATGTCGACGATATAAATATAAAAAATTAGTGGGACAATAACTAGAATAATAAAAAGTGATGCTTTCTGGTGATTCACCGATTTTATTTTTTCTCAGCTGTGCGTTTTCAGCTCGACATGGGTGCAATAACCAAGCCAGAGTTTAGTGAACAGACCCACAGAAATGTTAATATTCTTATTATTATGCCCTGTAAATTATTCTGAATGTACTAAAATATTTCTAAACGCTTGTGTGAAGTTGTGTCTATCGCAATCAATCACATGGCTGCTCGGACAAACTCAGTATTTATTCACTAAACCTTGTGTTTGCCAGTGAATGCATTGAGCAGGCGTAATTTCAATAAATACTTATCTATTGAGTACTCGCTTGGTTTGTCAAAGAGTGTAATTGGTTTGTATCCGTCATATAGACAGGCGCTGGCAGTACCAGTATCCATTTAATCAATATAAGTTCGTTTCTCCTCTTCCACCCTTGCAGAAGCTGCCTGAATGTCAATCATCAGCAATTTATCAATAGGTGATAACACAACGGGGTAGAGTAACAGTTACAGAGACACTCCAGCCATCGTATGCACTTTAATGCTGCAAGTTGGCCTGATGAGTGTATGAGAGGGTCTCTCAAGACCCCCTTGTGCAGGTGTGGAAAGCAATCCCATTCACTTCAATGGGAATTATTCCCTAGCACTAATTGGCTGTTTCAAGCAGCCAATCAGTGGCACAGGAGTGTCTTCCTATATTCTTAGTCAATTCTCCTTTATTGAAGATATGCATACTAATAACAGGAAAACAGACAGTGGTAACATTGTAGAATATGCACAACATAATACAGAATCGGGCAAATGTGCTAACAGGGACCCGTAAGAAAACAGCAGACAGGAGGCAGTATAAAAAGAGACCGGGCTGGGTCCGCAGTTGAACAGCATGCCAGGGTCAATAGCTACAGGGCATACATAGGTAAGTTACACGAGCAGAGGAGAAATCGAGACGCGGCATGGACCGCGAGAACACATGATAGCATACCAACAAAGTATGACGAAATCAGAACAAAAATACAAAAACAAACGAAAAGTAAAACGAAACAAACACACTGCACGGCTAAACCATCGAAAGTGACACGGTGAAAAAAGGCCCCCCAAACCAGGACTACAGAAGTGAATTTGTAAGAATGACACGCATCCCGGCTGTCAGGGGATACGACGACCGAAAGGGCAGCAGGGTTATCAGGGACACGTAGGGGCATCAAAGCCCAGGTCAATCATACGGGGAGACGAAATAAAGGCTGTCCACGGAAGCCACTTGAGGGCGTTCTTGTATTCCCTCCCCTTAGAAGCTGCCACCAAATCCTCCATAAGATAGGCGAAGTTAACCCTCGAAAACCAAGCACCAATAGGAGGGGGACCCGGAGTTTTCCAGAATCGGGGGATAACAGATTTCGCAGCCTGAATCAATTGCAGAGACAGGGAACGCTTATAGGAGCTAAAAGATGTTTGTGTGTGATGGAGAAGAAGTATCGCAGGGGTAGGTTCAAAATCGGGGTCAGCCACCTCCCTGAGTACCGCGCTAACCGTTTCCCAGAAGGGGCGGATGTCAGGGCAATCCCACCACAGATGCAGATAAGAGCCCTCCGCGGCCCCGCATCTCCAACACCGCGGGGAAACCTGAGGCAGGTAATGGTGCAAGTCACGCGGGACCTTGTACCAGCGCGACAGTAGCTTAAAGGAGCATTCCTGAACCTTACTCGAAATGGACCCCTTAAGCGTGAGCAAGAATATCTGATCCCATTCAGGGTCCGTGAACTGGATGGACAAATCCCTTTCCCAGAGGCTGAGATAGAACGGTTTACTGGTGCAAAATTCATCGATCAGTAGTGCATAAATATGGGAAAGAAGGTGGGGCGGTTCAGAGGATAACACACAAAGTTTTTCAAAATTGGTCAGCGGCCTAGTAAGGCGAGTGTCTGGTAAAAGAGTGGAAGCGTAATGTTTAAGTTGGTGGTGCAGAAAGGTAAGCTGAAAAGAGGGAGGAGTCTGCTGGAGCAAGTCCCGCAGGGGACGGAATTCCGCACCTTGAATAAGCAGATGCAGCCTGACTTGTTTAACCTTGAGCTGCGTACTGAGAGCCCTAAGGTGAGTCTGAGTGGCAGAGGGCAAAGCAGGGTTGTGTGAAAGGGGAAACAGCGGGCTAGGCGAAGTCGTGAGGTGACCCCGGGAGGCCAACCTCGACAAGACACGCAGCGAAGCCGATATCGTGGGGTGGGAAGGTAACGATAAGTGGCGAAGGTGGCCCGGCAGCCAGGGAACCGCCGAAATATGATGCAACAGAAAGGAATTCTCTAAGGGGACCCACAGCTTCGGGACCTCCAATGACCACTCCACAATTCGACGGAGGTGGGATGCCATCCAGTACCACTCAAGATCGGGGACACCGAGGCCGCCCCTATGCTTGGGCCGTACCAGGTGTGTAAATGACAGCCTGGGGTTACGATCACCCCAAATATATCTCCGAAAGATCCTGTGGCAAGCCTTAAAGTATGCCCTAGGGAGGAAGATCGGGACACATTGGAGGAGGTAGAGGAATTTCGGAAGAATGGACATTTTCAACACCCCGATACGACCAAACCACGAGATATGAGGAACCGCCCAACGACGAAGGTCAGCGAGGACCGAGGACAACAGGGCCTCATAATTCAGGCGACGTAGGTGGGAGAGGTCGGAAGGGATCCAAATGCCCAGATATTTAATCGCCGAGGGTTGCCATCGAAAGGGGAACAGTCTAGTCAGCTGGTCTCTAAGCGCGTCAGAAACATTAATCCCCAATATTTCAGATTTTTGAAAGTTAATTTTATAATTGGAGAGCTCTCGGAACGTGCGGAGTTCCGTAATGATATGGGGAAGGGAGGAGTGTGGTTGGGTCGTAATGCACAACATATCATCGGCGTAAATGGCTAATTTATGAGTGTGGTTGGCTATGGGAAGGCCGATAATGTCCGGATTTGCCCTGAGCGCGCAAGCCAGAGGCTCCATTGTCAAAATGAACAATAATGGGGACAAAGGACACCCCTGTCTCGTGCCGTTCGTAATTTGCAAGGCGTCCGACAAGATGTCTTCCTATATTCTTAACCTGTAAATATTGCTTATTTTACATGACTTGCATAGAACAGTAAAATATAGCATTGGGGGAAAATGTGGTTTAAAGCAGATCTCTCATTAGTTTTTGTAAAATTATTTTTCTTAATTACGGTACTAATTTTATTTCCATAAGACCAATGGGAAGTTTAATCGCACGCCAGTGCACAATTGCAGGCTCGGAAATTCATTTCCCTGTCGGCTGCAATATTTACAGTTTCTTGAAACTTGGCAACATCTTTATTTTGGCAAATCTCTCGTAAATAGGAGCCACACTGTGCGCTACGTCTGCCAGAACAATATTACTTGGGGACCTCGCTAAACAATGAACCCTGCTTGCGCAGATATTAAAGATATTTAATGAATCTGAAAGCCACTAGCACTTTAAAGCCCCGCAGTGTCGCTTGTTAAACTTTTCCCAAGGACCTGTAAACAAACAAGTTTTCTTTAAATTACCCGACACGGATTGCTAGAACAGGGTTGTGTTACCTTGCACTGGGAACGACCCATTCGCTTTTGGACCTTTGGATTACCTATTGTCCTGTGGCTACATAATCCAACGATGATGTCACCGTAACTAAAATGACACAAGCACCTAAAGGTGAAAAGGGGTCATTTAGAATTAAACTATTGCGTATTCACATGCATCGACTGTAAACACGTTTCTTGGGGGGTTGGGTTTTTCTGTACATGAAAATACAAGAAGGCAAAGTTCAGTAGAGACAGATAAATTGTGGCATTCCAGGTCCGATGGACAGCAGCTCCTACTGTTGCCATCTGATGTGAAGCCTGCAAAGGTATTGTAAGTGATGCATCTAATCTGAAACACCAGCTGCTCAGCTGCTGTGGACTACAACTCACATAATGCTCAGCCAACCAAGAAGGCTTTTGTACTGACAAAGATCACAAAGCCTCCACAGCATGCTGGTGCCAGCGCCGCATGTCTTCAGCGCCATGTGTGATGTCATGTTCTGGCACTCAGTAGAATGGATGGCAGCTGGGAAGATTGGTGCAGGGAGCGCTGCCCTAGGACTTACCCAGGACAGCAGCACCACACCTCAAAAACACTCCATGGATCCAAGCCTTCTAGTAATTTGGGGATGGGTGAGACCAGGGCAGCTCTGTTCCATTTTAGGGACACACCAGGTTAGACATCATTGTCCTTCCTTGTAGCTCAGGTAGAGATTCCTCGTGTTATACGGAAACGGTGCCATCAGCATTAATCCATTGTGATTATGAAAAAGGTATGCAGTGCTTGCCTGCTTTTCGTGATGTGTGTCTGGGTTTGTGTGTGTGTGGTTATACATGTGTCTAGGTTTGTGTGTTTACAGGTTTGGGTGGGCTTTTGCTGTGCGTAATTTTAGTGTGTTGGGGAAACTGCACAGACTTCCATTGATTTTGGAGCTCCTTGGGCAGATCAGAGGATCTTCCCTGCCAGCCTGTGGTCCCTACTGAATGCAAAAGCAGGACAGCTCCTGAAAAGCTCCTGAGGTATGACCTAATGATATCTGAACATGAACAAAGCCTGTTTGGGGGCAATTCTACACTTTGCATGTGCAAAGTGGGCAGAACTGAAGAGTAATATGGGCAGATGATGACCTCACCAGTGCCATTAACGTTGTTATCCCTTCCAATGTGGCAAAAATGTAATCATGAATGGTATCACATTGTAAGATTTTCCCTGCCTGTGCATTGCTGTTCCCAATGGCTATTTCAGGGTTAAAGTCCTAAAACCAAAGTAAAATCAGCCATTCCCAGTGATCCAGAGCCAAACTGCAACCACAGAAGAACATCCGTCTTTTGGTACAAAAACATCTTTTCTAAGAGCCTGAGACAGGTTGTCAGAAAAACATGTGTGTGTGCGGATTCCAGAGCCCTGACACAATACATAGCAGAAACATGTACAAGTCACAAAGAATGTTTAAAATCCTCATTTCAGGCCAACAATGCTTAGATCAACCCTGCTCCGGGTAAAGGAATTTTAAAACAATGATATCACTAATGTGTCAAAGACTTTGAAGCTCTGGATCTCCTAGAAGCAGCAAACTGATGTTTCAGCCATAACTCTGGCCCATAAGCTATTTTTAGGGCCGCCGCGTCCACTCGCCTTCATTCACGACATGTCAATAACAGGAAATGTGTACTTCAAAGACATTGTAGATATTCAGCTATTGTCACGCTGTGTAATCACACAGTTTGCCCAAAGATTGTTGTGTTAAGTTTGAGAGACGCACTAAGACGTTCAAAGATGTATTGTTTCTTTTATATACATTAGAAATCAAAACGTTTCTCAGATCAATTGTTAAAAAGCCAGTTTATCGTTCAGTTGATTGTCTTCTAATAATTTTTTAAAATTATGTTTTACACAAAAAATCTATCTGCAAGGGTGGGGTACACAGGAGGGCTGACAACAACAGCCCTGGAAACAAGTGCATCTATGTGGCCCCGTCATTATAAAATACCCCCCTCATTATTACCCAACCATGTCCTAAACACATTTTGGAACGGAAATGCATATGGATGTAAATGGCTTTGTGGATAGTGATAGTCATCCTTGGGAACTTCAGGCTAAAGCTCCCCAGTGACATCCCTCTTTGGGTAGGCCAAGGAGGTCCATGGGCAAGGAAGACATTATCAGTTAAATGGGCTAATTGTGGTGGTCAGCGGGGCCAATGACACCAGTGGATGGGGCTGGCAATCCCCAACCACTTTATATTTGAATGGGATTGGCAGGGGGGCAAGCAGTGGGATGTATCTAATCCTCAATAAATAGTTACTAATTAAACATGATGTTATGGATCAATTGGGGTCACGTAAACCACCTGCACCCCTAAAAAATATGAGCTACCCCCTAATGATTTCGGGTGCACTGGTCCCTGGTGCTGCAAGTAGTTAAGAGGTGCTGGGATATATGGAGGGGTGGCTGGGGGTGCTGCCGTGGACCAGTACTAGGGTAGAGCCCAAAGTAAATACATAACTGGAGGGGTGGACTGTATATGTAGGCTGTATTAATCCCCCAGGCACCAGATTAATGTATACGTACCATAAGAGGTCATGGTGTTCCAAACCTTTTTTATGCATGCTGTTGCCTTCTTATCCTATAAACCTAGCCACATTGGTTTTAATTGGTTATAATTCGCTTATGATTCGCTTCTTCTATCGTAAAAGCTAATACGAGAAGGGAATTTAAGCATGCATACTCTTGGCTATCCTTATAATAAGGCTTAGGAGAAAGTATGGTTTGAGATCTGCAAGCATGGAACCATTAACTTCACTCCCCCCCCATACAATGTATCTTGAAGACTGAGCATAAAAGAAAGCTTAGGTAGTCTGCTGCATCTTTGATGACCAACCTTCCCTTGTCTTATTGGTACCAGAGACTTGATGAGTATTCATGAAGCCATGAGCTTCTCTACACACTATGAATGGCCAACCTCAGTGAGCTTCTCCAGCCAGAATAAATGAGTTGAGTCTCTTAATTCATTGTTAAATAAGTGGGAACATTTTCAAGACTTCTCTTTGTATTAACTATGTCTGGCCAGCTCAGTCCTACTTGTAGGAGAAGCTTACCAATGTGGCCTTTAATTGTGTCATCTGTAAACCTGCGTGGTTTAAATCAAAACAATGTATTGTAGGTTCTCCAGTTGCTAAGTTTAGGGGAAATTTAAAACACTCTGGTTTTGGCCAATAACCCCTGAGGTGGCCAGTTAAGTCAGGTCTTAGTTGTAGCCGACAGGGACTAGATTTACTACAGCTAATTGAAATGACCAATAGCTCTAACTTGTTTAGGGTCCAATAACTCAACCAGCCCACAAGTCTACAAAACCAATCTGTATCACAAGCTCCTTCACAGGCAACATCAGACACGTGTGTCTAGTAGAATGATGAATAAGGGAGAAGGGTTTACTTAATACGGAATGTCTTGTCTGGGAATAATAGATCATGAAAAGGAATGTGAGCCGTCTGTCTTCTGCTTACGTTCGAGAAAAGTTGTAATTGCACAATGTTCACGATCATAAAAATATTTCAGAAATGAGTATCAACATGATTACCAAAATTTGTGTGATACACTTTGGGAAATATTTGTTTACCCCTTACGGGGATGTTTTGAGGAACCATGAACTGAACTACTGAATCCAACAATCTTAATGGTGTCACAAGTAAAAATAGCTGTAGCTGTATTAGTCTCGCAGAAGACGCTTCTGATACCTGTTAGCAGGTCGACATCGCTAGGCCAAAATATAAAGCCAGTAATACACAGGCTTAGCACTCCTGTAGATATATGTAAAGTGCTTTAATGAGTAGTAAAGTGCCGATTGTGACAAGAGACAAAACCGAAGTGTTGACATGTTCCGAGCCTTGGATGGACCTTAAGCTGAATTGTATGTGCAAACAGTGCAAATAAATAAGTGTAATCAGCAGGGCCGGACTGGGACCGAAAAGCAGCCCTGGAAACATTTGGAGACCAGCCCCATATAGTTTATCTCGCGGTCGAGCTCTTCTACCCACACGCACCCCATTTGCTACTGCAAACATTTTTAGATGAAAAAGTTCCATTTTATTCAGTAGAACAAGACAGCGACCACATTATTCTTCATGATATTCTTGTAAGAAACCTTTGGCTATTAATACCACAACAAGTGTTCTAGCGCTGCATCATCCAATGAATTCCTCATCCCAAATACATTATTAATTTTTTTGAAAAAAACTGCACACAGTTCATGGTGCAAAGTGGTCTGCTGGTCTGTTTATGTAAAAACACCAGTACAGCCTCTGCCACACCGACACCCAGACACACACACACAAGGACAGCCTCTGCCACACCGACACCAGACACACACACACCAGGACAGCCTCTGCCACACTGATGCATAAAACATGTATGTTCTACACTGCTTTGTCATTAAGTCCCCCTATTGTAATTTTGTCCCCTTGTGTATTGATGCCCCAGCCAGGTCCCCCTTTAGTATTGATTACTGTCTTCCCCTCACAACACAACCTTTATTCCCTCACACCCTTGTGTATTGCCCCCCCAGCATTGATTTATGTGATGCCCCAATTACCCCCCTTGATGCCCCTAACACTTTTGT
>VKOC01021783.1:0-20090 GCA_009364415.1 Spea multiplicata
ATTGGGAGGGAGAGGGGGTAGATAGAATAGATTGGGAGGGAGTACATAGGATAGATTGGGAGGGAGAGGAGGTATATAGGGAGGCAGAGGTGGTAGATAGGGAGGGAGAGGGGGTAGATAGGATCGATTGGGAGGGAGAGGGGGTAGATAGGATAGATTAGGAGGGAAAGGTGTTTATGGGACAAACATGTCCGTCTAACATGTGTATATATATATATATGTATGTATATATATATGTAGTGTATATGTACCGTTTTATAATTGGCCCCCTACTTTGGTCCCTGGCCCCCAATGTGCCCTCCCCTAAATATGAAAGCTGGAGACGCCACTGTTTATAGCTCCTGACATATGTCACTGCCAAACACCCCCAAAATGTGTTCAGCAACATTGAGTACAGTGATACTATGTATTCATAGGTTTGTCAGGTTTGGGGCTAAAAAAGCAACATTTACGACATGAGCATTTCATTTTTTCAACTTGGAATTTTGACACCTGCTCTCTAGACTCTTTCCTTGCCAGGATTTTTTGTGAAAACACACAGCGCTCATAAACATAAACTCTTTTTTTGTGCACTTTTTTCTTTAGATTTCTTTGGAACTGGATGGTGGCCCTAATGGTGATATCGCTGGGAAATTGTTCACATGTTACCACATTTTAATTTAAACACCGCACCTGTAAGCACAGTTTATGCCACCATTTCCCTTGGACGCCATGCCCAAATACTACTAGGCAATCCAGTTTAAAACCGGTCACCAGATAGAAAAACGTATCGAATACGTGCACCGCGGTTCTTTGTCATTAATAAAAAAAATATATCATAAAGAATGAAGTAAAATGCGAACATGAGTTTAAGACTCTTTTAATGCTATCTTAACCAACTATCTTAACCAACTATCTTAACCAACTATCTTAACAAACTATCTACTATGAACTATGTTCAGTCCGCATCATTCCGTGATGATCTCAAATGGAATGTGCAAAGTAAAGTCATTGAGTAGAGGGTTCAGGTTCCTCAGCATCAAAATATTGATCCTGTTCATCCGCAAAATTCTCTGCAAAATCCCTGGTCCTGGCAGCTTCGTAGCTGGTCAAAGGGACATGGAAGTCATAAAATGCTGCTGTGTTGGTATTTTTCAGAAGCTTTTCCAAAATTCTGTTTGCCTGAATCACATCCTCTTGGTCTTCAGGATGGTTGTAGATTTTATCTATCATCAGGATTTGCAACAACAGCAGTGAAAGCAGAAGTGTTGCTACCCAGAATTTGAGTTCCTTGTTCGCAGCCTCAATGCGGTTCATTCTCTCCTCCAGTAGTTTTTGCTGAAATTTGAGGTTCTCCTCATGCTCTCTGAGTCTCTGTATGAGGGCCTCATCAGTCACAGCGTCATGTCTCTTTTGAGGAAGAATGGGTGGGTGACAATGGCGCCAACCAAAACAACACACACTTTGAAAATAGTGAAATACATGGTGGACCTAGAAAGAGACAAAAAGAGAGAAAATTGTCCTAAATAACATAGATTCTATATCTAACACCATACAGGTGCCCACACAGGCCGAGGAGGCTTTATTTAACAGTTAATGAAAATGAGAAATAGGTGACCTCTAATAAAAACAGGGATCATGATGCTAAATAATGGAAGAATATCCCTATTTATCAGGTGTCATAACAGGAGGAGTAACGCCACTCATCACAGACCTTCCCCTCTGTATAAAGGGCATTGCCGGGTACAAATTAGGCTGCACTTACCTTTCCCTACTACTGTAAATGTAGAATAGAAGTCAGGGAGACTCTACCCAGCGCCCCCCGCTAGGGGGCACTAACAGGCTAATTAGCTCTGTACAATCTCCGATTTGTATCTGCTCTCGCAAGTCAATTGTTTTTCCTCTTGCAAGTTAATTGTATCTCCTCTCTCTAGTACTGCTCGGTAAAGTGTTGCTAGCAGTAGTGGTGAGTGGCTGTGTGCTCCTCCTGTTCATAGCTGCCTGCATCTGTGACATCATAGTGCATGCCTGTCTCTGTGACATCACGGAGCATGCCCAGTCAACATTAATGGTTGCTATGATACGGAAGGAGTGCGCTTCCTGGTGTAGAAAATGAAACCGTGCCCAAGGTTTCTGAAATTGTTACAACGTGGCAGAAAGCAAAGTAAAGGCCAAATATGAGTGCTTTTTAGCTGCTTAGAAGACCTACAATTGGAACCATGTTCTGTCATAGAAGGTACTATCCTTCTATGTCTATCCTGATCTACTGTGCATGCACTCTCTCTTCTAGTTTCATTCAACTTCACTCTTTGTTCCTCAGGTTCTTAACAGTCTTTCTTGCTAACTATCTTTCTGACGGTTCATTGTGTTGGTGCTTCCAGTAGTCATGAGACTGCGGTTAATAGACCTGCCCTAGTGTTGCCATATTGGCCATGTTTTTTTTACCCATGTTGTTGACGAGTACATGTAACATCTCCCTGTACCATGAATTTTGAATAAACTCACGGAAAGGACTCAGTTACTTAGTTATACATCTTATATTCTGCAGCACTTTATACGTGCTGATCAGTAATAGAAACAGAGAACTTGGCGGCAGATCTGAGCCATTCGGCCCCATATAGCTCTGCCCGTTATTCCTGAAGGCTCACACCTTAATCAGTCGTTGGTCTCATCTTAGATTGAGGAGCCAAATGCCAATCCCATAAAAACCCAAGGGCAGAGTATAGAATATTTGGTACTGTCCTAACCTCAACGTGTGAGGAAAGGGATTTAGGGGTAATTATTTCTGAGGATTTAAAGGTAGGCAGACAATGCAGTAGAGCAGCAGGTAATGCTAGCAGAATGCTTGGTTGTATAGTGAGAGGTATTAGCAGTAGAAAGAGGGCTCATGCCGTTGTACAGATCACTGGTGAGACCTCACTTGGAGTATTGTGTACAGTACTGGAGACCGGATCTCCAGAAGGATATAGAAATGTTGGAGAAAGTTCAGAGAAGGGCTACTAAAATGGTTTATGGATTACAAAATAAACCTTACCAGGACAGGTTAAAGGATCTTAACCTATATAGCCTGGAAAAAAGAAGGGACAGGGGGGATATGATAGAAACATTTAAATACTTAAAGGGAATCAACAAAGTAAAGGAAGAAAGTTTATTTAAAAGGAGAAATAAAACCACAACAAGAGGACACAAGCATAAACTAGAGGGGCAAAGGTTTAATGGTAACATCAGAAAATATTACTTTAAGGAAAGGGTAGTAGACGCATGGAATAGCCTCCCAGTGGAAGTGGTAGATGTTAATACAGTAAAGTCATTTAAGCAAGCATGGGATAGGCATAATGCCAAGCTAGATATAGGATAAGGGCAAGTACTAAAGGAAAGTACTCAGAGGTTGGGCAGACTGGATGGGCCTTCTGGTTCTTATCTGCCGTCACTTTCTATGTTTCTATACATGTTTAAATCCCCTCGCTGTATTACCCTCTACCACTGGGAGACTGTTCCACTTATCTTCTGCCCTCTCAAACCTGTGTAATGGACTACCTTGTTTATCTCACACAATGTTGGCAGGCAGATGGATTTCCTAGAATTTGAAGGCAACCCATTCCTATTTATTTATTTAGCGTGTGAGAGCAACATAAGTAAAGGGCAGAAGACTCATCTTTACCCGATATCACAGACGAGGACATAATTGACCTTATTGGGAAAGGAACTCTTATTTCTTTTGCCTTCACTTTACATTCTCATCCTCGTTATTGCTGCCATATAGCTGCATACGGGAAAGCAGCCTGCAGGTCCCCTTATCTTCCTCTCCATACCAGATCATTTAGTTCTTCTGATCTTTCTTAACATCAGCTCTGTGGCTTCTGTATATTTCTTTTGATTAAAGGTAGTAACGTTCCTCAAAATAATATATTGTTCTTATTTATTTATTTAATTTTTTTTATATCTTTTAAGAGGTGGCTCTTTTTTTTAACTCCCGGTAGATAATTGAAATATTATGATTGTTGGTCCAAAAATGTTTTACTATATTCAATTTAGTGTACATGTCGGAATGTTATTTAGAGAGAATGTTATCTAAATTTGTGTTTTTAGCCACTCAGAATTCAGCTTTTAAAAGCCAATGTTTAGGGTTTTTTTTTTTCTTTTTTTGTGTTTTTTTTTGTCATTATTTTTTCCTTTCTTTCTGTAAAAGACAGCAATAGTGACATGAAGACATAAATGTCAAGTCTACTTTTTACTCGCTTTTTTAAACTTTTCTTAAAGAGTAATACGGTTACTAGTATCAGATTAAAAATATGTTTTCCAAAGTATTGTCCTGTTTTCTTAGTTTTTTTGTTGTATTATATACCGCAATATTTTCAGACAGCTGCATATTAGCCATTTCTAGGTGTTCTCTGTTCCTCTTAACCCAGTCTACTAGACAAACACCGTAACTCAGTCAGATTGGCTCAGTCTTAGTCACCCAGCTGGACACTCTTACTGATGAAAGTCTATGGATGATGGACTTTATTAGCATCATCATAAAGCATCAGCTTGGTGGGGTGCCTGGGCAGTGAAACTCTATTCTGAGAGTTTGGGACTGCACTGGCAGGGATTTAGCCTTGCAGGCGTATAAAGGATGGGTTAGACCAGCGGGGGAGGTAGGAAAGGTCCTGAGCAGAGGGAAGCTCAAGGGTTGCAGCGAGCAAAGGGACCTGGAGGGCAACACAGGGCACTTCTCATTGTGGGAATTGTAATGCTGGACGGCACAGGGACCAATCAGAGATCAGCATGCACACTCTGTGATTGGACCTTACCTTAAGCCCCGCCCAGCATTAGCCAATTCTCACATGACTATTAGATATATATATTAGATCGCTTCCTTGGACTTATTACATTAGACATTAACTTTTTTTTTTAACTATTTTTGAACTCTTTGTCACATGAACATCAGGTGCCATCTACTAATCAATCACCCATTTGACGTCTTTCTGAACCAATGGGCTTTCAGTTGTTCCTTTTTTAAAGCCGGCACCAACCCTGACGAGGCCGACTTAGTATCAGTAGGATGCTCGCCCGTGCCATGGATGGAATGCAGTGGATCTTTTCTTAGGTTGGTCAGGAATTTCTCTTTTAGAGGACGAATTAAGTGCTGAGATTCGCGTTCCTCTTCTTTCTCTATGAGGTTCACAAAGTTTTAATTACTGACTACCAAAGTACTGAGCAGTGACTTCTTAGAGATGTTTTCTGCAATCTACTATAGTATCAATAAGTTAAATTTTATAAAAAATAATTCTATGGCCCTTGCCTAGTATTTATTTTACCGTTTCCATGCAGATTGGATAATGTATACTTTTTAGAGTGTTATTTTAAGTGTACACTAAGGCTTTTTGGCACGTGGCTTACCGACTGTATGAAGGTAATGTGTTGTAGATCCCGCCTGGTCATCCCCCAGAGGCCAGAAGCTCCCAGCCTACCTTTGTCCTACTTAATAAAAGTAGGCTTTAGCTGCGTAAGGTAGCCCGGATAGCACCATTGAATGATTTTGTTGCGAAACCTTGTCATTTCATGTTACTTTCATTATTTTCGAGCTCTTTATGATGTTTTTTTGCTTTATTTATAACAGACTACAAACCGGTGAAACGTTTATTACGCATTTATGGGCAGTGTTAGTGCATAGTTTAATAATAAAGTAGACATATTTTAATCAACATATATAATTAAAGGGCATATTTCTTATTTATATTTCTCACCCCCTTCTAACTTTTTCCTCCTATCAATCAGAATGCACTGATTGAAAATATTAACTTTTTTTGTGCAAAGATGAGTGTAACTTTTCCGGCAGCGTTGCAGACATTGTGACATCATAAGCAGTTATGTGACCTAATAGTCACATTGCCAGTGAAGCTAATGACTGCAAAAAAAGTGGCTAATGCAAAAGAGAGGCTGGAGCGTTTGGATTGAACGCATATTCTATTAAATTGAGTATATTTAATTGTGTATTCTCAAATTAAAGTAAAATTTCTGAATTCTGTAATAAAATTCTTAAAATGACTGTAATTATTACTAGAACACGTTAAGCGACTGGCCTTTGTGTATAAAATCCAGAAATTCTCCGATGGAATTGTTGAAAATGTGTTAGCGGCTGCCTCCTGTCTGGTAGGACGAGGCTCAAACCTGACCGCACATTTCAGAAGTTCTAATTCAGACGTGCGGCAAGAAATAATGTCATAGAAATGCAAACTAGGATTTGACAGATTCAGAACTAATCATGGAGATAACTGGCCCCTCCATGGACAAGGTATTCAAGCATATGATTGGCAACGCCATGCTTTACATTAGGTGTGACAGCCTCCTGTTTAAGCATGAGGAGGCACGTTCTAACGCCAATCAAGCCGTCTAAGCTTCAATCCATTTAGTTCTGTAAGCATTATACAAGGTATTGGCGAGTGTGTGCGAGTTAAATATTTGTTTATCTTATAGGTAATGATCTAGAATTTGATTTCCGGATCGCTGAAAACATCACTTGGAATAGCCGTAAAAAAATATAATCTGGTATTCCGCCGGGTATGCATTTATTTGTTTAATAAATTCAGCAATATGCTGCGTTCGCACATCTTCCCTGCCAATCATAGTCAGGGGGTTTCTGCTGTTATCTTTGTAGTGACAAAAGCTGCCTCTATAATGCCATGTTTTACATTAAAATCTACATCTTTTCATAAAAGCAAATATTTGTGTAAATTGTCTGCCTGTTTCGAAATTGATATGTTTCTGTAGTGTTGTTACTCGCGTTATTCTGGTGTTTATTGGAACGTGATGAATATATACCTATACGTGCCAATGCTATGGAGAGCGGAGTGTATTTAGGCCAAGCAATCGTAGGATAAGTGCCTTCAGATTGGTTGCAGGGCACATCCGGGTGCCACCAATGAGAGAGCAGAGGTTTGCGCAAGGCAGCCACTAGAGGGCGGAAATAATGGACATCTGTGGGGCAACTGGCCTCATAAAGACTTCTTTGATAATTGGGCCACCATGGCAATGCCATTGACTGCATAACTATCATGCTGTACATATTTACAAGTTCTGACCAAGCCTTGGGGTTGAGCAGTCCCCTCCTGCCATACAGGAGCCTCGTTAATGGTGTCCAGAGAGGGCTTTAAATGGCTTGAGAGTCTCTTTTGGGTTAAAATGCAGCTCAGTCCCATTGATTCAGCTCCTCGGTAAGCAATATAGCCATGAAAAATGGGGTACTCGCCAAACTTGGGGTACTTTGATGTAGTGGTGGGCAAAAAAATATATGGCCATAAAATGTGACGGAATCCCCAATATAATTTTTATCTACTGTGCTACTATTTCAGTACCACCAGTTAGCAGTAACCTGATAATATGTAACAGATGACATTTATCTTGTTTTGATTCATTTGTACCCAGGTCTTGAAGCAGCAGCATCATCCAGTTATCTAAATAGCCACAGAGTACCCGAATCACCGGTCTGTTTCCTGATCATTGTGTCTTCTGAACCAGTCTGGACCTTAATCTGATCATTTCTGGGTTTTTCCCCCCATCCTGGTACTCTTTGTACCTGTAGGGTGATCTTTGCAAGCCCAGTAGCCACGGAAACCTCAGGTTACTCCAAACTTTCCGAACCAAACTGAACAAGGCACACAGACTGACATCATTCCGACCAACAACTTGATCTAATAATTTGTAAGATTTTAAGAAGGTCTATTCACTAAAGACCGGGCAAATTCTGACCGCACCCCCCACACTCACCTGGCCTTCCGCTCCACTGCTTATTCCAGCTGCTGGCTGCATAAAAATGTAGCTTGAAGCTGTGGATATCCATTCATTTGCCAGACCTACGTCGCCAGTCGCCAACAGGCCTTAAAGCTCCAGACATTGCCAGTCCTGCCCAGTGGTTAAGTAAATAAATTTTTTTTTATTTTTGTTTTGTTTTTTAAACACGTTTTTATTTCAAAACTTTCAAAATTCCCAAAATGTTGCATTTAAATCACGAAGGACAAATACAAAGCAGTTGAGAGTCGATGTAAAAAGAGTAAAAGAATATGGATAATAACTTCTCTCAGCAATGACAAACAAGATAACCCCGCCAGGGAATATCCACGTTTTCAAATAATTACTCAGAACTTCGTTATTGTTTCTGCAGAACAAATAATGTCAGATAATTGTCTTGGAGCTAATTAGACACATTTTTTATTGTTTTATAAAGAAACTATAAGTGCAAATCTCATTAGAACTCTCAGTAGCGTGCTGGCAACTTTTATTATCCTTTTATAATACTATAATACAAAGCATTTCCTTTAGGTATTCCTTGGATATTTTCCAATGAAAAGAATCAAATATGACTTTTCTTCGTGTTCACAGTGAACGTTGTGCATAGTGAGTCGTTTAGATGACACGTGGGAATAAATAATTTTGATTTATTGTTTATGATATACTTGAAATCTCTTCTAATTTGTATCACAAGCTTGTTTAAAGGTCCCAAGATCTCTGGGCAACTGGTATATATATATATATATATATATATATATATATATATATATAGTTCTTCACTGTACTTATAATTGCAACAATAACTTATTTATATAATGCTTTTTCGCAGA
The DNA here is from genome assembly GCA_009364415.1 of Spea multiplicata. Lineage (NCBI taxonomy): Eukaryota > Metazoa > Chordata > Amphibia > Anura > Pelobatidae > Spea > Spea multiplicata. Next base: position 8,580 of record VKOC01021783.1, read on the forward strand.
CTTCCTTACAATCAAAACCAGTAAGAAAGTCGAAGCAGACATATTGGGGAAGGTTTATGACAGATGGGGTGATGGGGTGCAGTTCTCGGGGCATGGTTAGCTTGCCAAGTGGATAATCCGGATTCCAGACCCGTGTCTTGTTCTTACAGCTGGGCTATGGGGTTTGCAAGCCTGGGTTTCTGACCTGGGTTGATGAAAGGCATGGGGACGGATAGGGCCAAATTCAGCTAAGAAGCCCATTGTTATAGCAGCCTACAACACATATGGTAGACAACATGCGCCATGGAAGGTCCAGGGGGCTGCTGCCAAACCTATGGGCAGGTTGCCCTCTTGGGCGCCGCTGCTTCATGAAGGCTATGCCAACTTAGCACAGCCTCCATAGACTGTATTAGAAGGCATTATTTTTTTATGATGTTGCTTTCCGAAGCAGACGTTTAAGCACTTGCTATATTAAATAATACAGACTGTTAATGTTTACTCATTAGCACAACTTTGTTGTTTTTTTTACATTTTTTTTTTATTTCTCATACATTACATAACTTCGAAACGCAACGCAAACCTGCCGCACGGGAAGAAGGGAGTATTAATTTGTACATTTTTAACCTACGGCTTCAATCAGCAATCCAGAAAGTGTAACGAGCGGAGTCTACCTCTCGAGAATAACATGTGCTAACAGCTGGAACAGATGTGCTCTGACGGGCATGCAGCTCAAACGTCAGCTCTCTACAATGTCAAACGTGGCCCTTTGTTCAATTATAACAGAAAAACAATTATGTTTTTTTTTTTTATATATTGATTTTAATTGTATTATTATCAAGTAAACTTTTCTGTTTTATTGTGTGGTGTTTCTAATGTTGCAATTAGTTACAAAAGTGTTACATTTTGCTGAGTAAATGAAACAGGAATTAAAGCCTATGACTTCATCATATACATGCTAGAAGCACGCAGCACCTTTAGTATGTACCTATACATTGAGTCTTTCGCATCTTTTTGGGGAAAACTCAGTTATGTTATTTAACCTCATATTCTTGTGGAATAGATTTCTTTGTTAATTGTATTATGTGTATTATAAGATGTTGTGTAGCAAGCCTGGTGGACTCGAGATAGGCAGACGTTAATTTAGAGTTGTGAGACTGGGCAGTGATGTCATTTGGTGATGTAATAATGTTCACTTCTAATAACAGTGCCATGACATTAATCACCTTTACACATGTTTGGGGATTTTATACAGTGACACACATTTGGATCATACATTCAGTAAGCAAATCTAACTCCAATGGCCAATACCACTTGACTCAACAAAAACAAATCTATTGTATACATACTGTGGCAGGAGTCTGTTCACAATTAATTATTGATTTATATAGTGCTATCATATGTCACTATGGCAGGTATCCAACGTTGGAGACCTTCGCTGGGGACGTTATTAGAGATATGGTGGGCCATGGTTAGAAGCAGGGCCATTGCAGGACCATCGTATTACCTCACCTGTCCACTCATGATGTCATATCACAGAACTCTTCAAGACATTGTAAGGTGGTGGGAGCAAATGAGGTCTTATACATGGATTATTATGATTTACCTTCGTCAGTAAGGGGGAGATCAGATGATCTCCCTAACCAGTCCATGATCCCAATTGCTTGCAGAAGTAGGACAGTTACCTGGGATAGTAGGACAGTGATTGAAAATCGACCCTGTTCCTCTTAAAATGGAATGCTTGGTAAGTATGCTTTGTATAAATATTCTAAAAATGATTAGTTTTAAATTAACATGAATGTTTTGATGATATGGAGAATAATAATAATAATAATAATTCTGATGTAGGCTAATGCCTAGGTGACAAAAAATAGCATCCATAGCCAATTACAGACAATAGCAATGGCTGCTATTAATTTGACTGAAAAAGTTGGTAATCGTATTAAGGGTAAGAGTAAATAAAAAGATGTCCCAGGAACAGCTGGTACTTGGCATAATAATACCACGAGACTTGTCTTTTGGTAACATGCCAATCATTAATCATGATAGCGATCCTGTGAGATTATAACTATCTAGATAGATATGTGTAAACAACAAACTAATTATGTAGTCTTAAATTCTGGTTTTATGCAAGCTATGCAAAACAATCAAAAGGCTATCTGTAGACAGAGAGTTCCATGCGAACGTATGTATGAAATATAATATGCTTAAAGCTGTGGAATGTAAAAATTACATGAAAGACAGATACAAAATATCGATGAATATTATTAGAAATATCCTCACAATAATGTAAATTGTTGAATTCCATGGCCGTCTTTAATGTTAATCTGGTCTGGCTGTGGATCCTGTACAAGGTCCCCAGATACCACTACGTTCCCCTTTTCTTCTCCCCTACAACCTCATTATTTCACCCGAAATCCCTTTGCTGTCTTAGTTTGGAATTATAGGACAGGTTGCTGCAAGTTCCCATGAAATTCTTGGACTGGGTAACTCTTTAGTATGTTTTCATGACTTAAGTGTCTTACTTGGAATGTCCCTTCTGGACACTGGAGCTAGTCGAAGGCTATGTACCAAATGGATCTCCTCCAAGGCAAGGAGTTGTGGGATGGTGAAGAAGAGCAAGTCTATAGAGATGACTCTGACGAATCCCTCTATGCATTTGGGTGAAAAAAGTAGAGTATAAAGTGGCACTCAGCTATCATATGGATAGAGTATAACCGTGTATCATGCAGGGCCTGCTAAGTCCTTCTTCCAAGAGAAGCCCGCAAAGGTTGGACCTTCATGTTCCATGTTCAAGTCATTTCTTGAATAAGTAACATGTTTTGCACAGACTGTTGGACGTGTGACATAATCAAAAATTCAACACTGCTTCCATTAATGTAGCGCTTTTCACCCTAGGGACAAACTCAAAGATGGCCCTTTAATTGATATGGAATTATCATCATTTAGGGGTGAATTCTACCTGTTCTTTTACTCAGTGACTTAAACACATTAACAATCACAACAATTAATACCATCATTTTCATGGATATTTTATATTCTAGATGCTTGGCAAACAGAATATAAAATTTTCATTTCAGCTGCAACACATCATGCATCTGGACCAGAAAGATAATACATTCAACTATATATATAAATTAAACGATTAAAGAAGAGCTCAATGATTCACAAGCTCATCAGTCTTTTCTTTCAAACAAAGATGGAGCCGTAGCAAGTTAATTTATAACTCTTGTATTTTATTAATTAGAGCCAATGTTCCCCATTATGACTAAAGTCAGGTTTTGTGAAACTGACAGAAACAGAATTCTGAGCAATCTGTCTCATTGTTTGAAAAATACAATCCGTAATCTTCCCGTTTTAGCTGCGTAGACTTCGGCTGAACCTGCATGCATAATTCATACTAATGTTTGAACGCAGATTAGTAGCAATAATACAAATTAATTTGTTCATCCCGACAGAGAAGTAATCGGTGAAACCTTTCTTTTTGTTGCTGTACAAATAGAATTTAGGAAAGAAGAGGGTTTTTTTTTTTACAATAATGTTGGCGATGATTTAATTACAATTCCACTATCATTAGCTACTGCTTGAATTTTATCGTCCGCCTAGAAATGTCCATTTTTTTTCTGCATCTTTCTCTTCTCCTGACCGCGATCACAAATATGCAATGAAATGAAGAAAATGTCCCCCTTCTAAAAAATCTCTTTGATTGACAACCTGGGCTTTTCTTCTCTATAGTTGGGTTTGGGAAGGGTTAGTAGTCTAGAGTTAACTGATTTAGCTTTATATTTTAAACATATTTGCGGTAACACCAAGGATCTCTTGCTGCAACGAGGGATGTTCCGTTCGCTTTGTGCAGGTAGCTACGACTCTGGCCAAGTTTTCCTGAAGGTGAGCGGCCGGCTGATTCATTGTATGTTCATGCTATGTTCACCAGGTCCAGATGCTCTCGGCAAATGTCTGGGGGTCCGCTGGCCGGCAGTGCCCCTCATTTAAACGATGTGCCGTTCCAGTGGCTGATCGGATCCTGCCGAATGCGGCTAGCGTTTGGAATCGCCAGCTGGCTTTCTAATGCAGCGGTGCGTATCCAGCCGTCAGTTGGCCAAGAAGTGCCAGGGCCGCCTTGTGATCACCAGTCCGGCCCTTATAGTGACTTTACCTGTCTGTGGTTAGAGGCACGTCATGTATGCAGCTTATCTGAATGAATAACACATTACATATAAAGAATTTTCAGTTTCAATACACATTATTGTGACATTTAGGATTGTAGAACACTCTTGATACATTCATACCCGGCAAACATTCAGAGTTCCTAAAAGAGAGGGATATCAGGAGAGCAATGTGGGGCAGAGGGTACAAAAATTGGGATTATTCCTCTTGGAGCGGGATATATAAGATATGATAACGTTACGCAATATAACCAAAATGGACATAGCTGCGTTTGCCCAAGAGATGGAAGAAGAGGTCCCAAAATCTATTTGACGTGGTCCAATAAAATGTATCACCTTCGACTAAAGATTCAATCTACAAAGTGTTCATTCATGCAACACTTTTTCTTCTGGCCAACAGGAAAAAAAACTAAAATAAATGTCACATGAAGTGAAAAGAGTGCCTGTGACAGGCAGTCCGTGTAGTCGGCTGTAACCTCTTCCCACGGTGTAAGTACAGTACCTCCCCTCTCATCCACAGTATATTTCCCCATCTCCCACACTATCAGAGTCTTTTTCTCCGACATAAGCCTCTCCTTAACTCTTACAGATGTTCGCCATCAGCTAAAAACATACAGTGACCCTCGCCGAATTCTTCAAGGTACCTTTTAGGATTATATCTTTTTTTTTACCATCTTCACCGATTCGACGATATGCACAAAACCAACTTCTAGGTACGTGTAAGACGTCCTCTGGGTATTTCGGGTGTTTTTTTATTCTGATGATGGGTTTTCCGATATGACTATTAAGCTACAAACACAAATTGTGTGATCTTTGTTAATGTCTGTTTATCCGTTGTAATTATTATCTAGGTCAGTCTAGGATACTTAGCAGAATTAGGGACATCTTTGAGCAGAGCGTTTTTAACAAGAGTTATTTGCTGCTGCTAGAGGTTTTTTAAGACATGACAGATGGCTTGCGAAAGTTAGGTTCGGAAAACAGACTGAATGGAGAATACAAATAATTTAAATTATCAGCATTGCATATATATATATATATATATATATATATATATAAACTCTGATACAAAGGAGAAATTATGGTGATTGCTCAACTTTTACCAATTGGAATAACATTTTCTGTTTGTAACCCTTCTTTATGTCAGAGACATTAAATTGTGTACTTGGAATTATGACATCACAGTTAAGTCCATGCAAACCCTATGGCAAAATATGAATGACTAATAAATACAAAATCCAAAGTTGATATGATCTGTGATCGGAAAGTAAATATATTTATAGCTATACTATAGAAATGGTTTCTTAAAATAAATACGTGTTTGTAATACAGAATATAAATTCCACTAGATAGCATTAAAAATCTGCTTGATTGATGTACTTTCGAATTATTAAGTTTAACAAACCATTATAAGTAATAAGTAATAAACTGATAACTATATACATTTAGTACACATGTATCAATATTGCAATAATATGCATCTATAAAACCTTAATTTTATTTTCCAGTAATATAAAATGATTTATTCAGCTTTTGTTACAAATGAAATATCTTCCAAATCTTTAATTCCCTTACTAGTGCAGGCTTGTATGGGAGAAAATATATATAAATATAATATATATATATATATGTTTTTACCTTTTGCCATAAATCATAATTAAAATAAGAAATGTAAAAATTAAATACCAAATAAGGTTTACTCTAACGCAACAAATGATTCCGCTTCAGACAAATGTTTGGGGTGCATTCAAAATTTTGCTAATGGAAGGGGTCGGCTAAGTAAAGGTGATGATTGGCAACAATGTGATCGTGATAAAGGACCTATAGGGATGCACTTTGTTTCTTTACAGTATTGCTGCAAAACATCTCGCCATCTTATTGTTGACAAAGATTATTTCTTTGCTGTGATTATGAATGAACCCGGATGAAACTCATCGATAACGGTACCATTTACCTGGACAAAAGTCCCCAAATCGGGGATCTGTACCATTTACCTGGACAAAAGTCACCAAATCGGGGATCTGATCAGGCGCTGGTGACAGTATTTTAAGGTATTATGTGGTTGATTGGCTTTGGCTTCCATTATAAAACCTGGGTGAAGGTAACGAGAGTTCAGAAATCCCTAAAATGTTGTAAGTTCTTACTGTTATCCATTGGCAAAAAAAATCTGGATTGCTTTTTTTTTAGTGGTGGTTTTTCCTCCTCGAATATTTCCGTTCCGCTGCCAGCTTTAGTTGTTATTTACTGCATGAAATCAAACATAGTAATTAAAAAATGCTTCATTGCAGAAGGTTCAAAACAAGGCTTCACCAAGCAGCTGCCTTCCATGAGTGGCTGGCTGAAAGCCATCCAGATGTGCACCGCATGCACAACGCGTTAATCCAGCCTTCCAAGTGCACTTTCATCGACGGTAATGGGAGTCATTTAGAAAAAAAAGTCGCGTATGTTCCATAGCAAGAACAAATGCAAAGTGGCATCCAACTCCCGTTACAGTTCTACGTAGAGCACCTCTTTCCGGGTCCAGCACGGTCTAGCACCCAACGGCGTTGGGATTTTTACTGTATCAGAATATTTAATACAGAAAAAAAATGTTCATCAATATAATAAATTAAAGAAATTCAATAATAAAATAAAATACATATTTCTGAAATATGGTTAAATATGAAATTATTTTTAAATTAATTAAATTGTATTATAAAAAAAAAGAAAAATGTTCTAACTCTAGTTCTTTTTAAAAGCTACATTGATGGCTTATAATATATAATTAGTTCACGGAGGAGTTCATCAAAATACATAATTTTTGCAATATCTTGATATTTTATTTAATTAAAAACAACCCTTTTCTCTCTTGTTGGTGATAAGCTGGTTAAAAAATCAAGAAGGCAATTGAGAGAATCCATTTCTTTCTTGCGATTATTGAGAATAATCAGTAAAAGTAACAGCGCAATCTGACCAAGTCAATCTCAGAATCCCAAATGACCGTGTGGATTTTAATATATTTTGACATCGGATTAGACGTGGATATAGTTCACATTGAGCAGAACGCAAGGCACGGTGTTTGAATATTTCCCATGCATGGTTGACAGCAGTATGTTGAATCTCTCTACTTCTAACCTATTCGATATTTAAAAAGTGGAGTTAGAAACCAGTGTATTCCGATAAACCGATTCCTTCCCTTTCGTAGTTGCTGGAGCTATTTTGAATCAGCGTCCAAGCTCAGTCAGGTGCGAAATTAAGTAAATTTGAATAGTTTTGCTTAAATAGATCCAAGTGATACTGTGCGTTGGATTACTGCCTACTCAGCGAACCATGATGGCTAGCCCAAGGCAGAATAAATTGTCTTATTTGGAAATCTGATTTAACAATACTTTTTTTTTCCAATGGAAAGCACATTGTCCATTTTTAAACAGAACAAATTTCTAAAAAAAAATGAATTTGTACTTGTAACAAACATTTCCTTTATTTATTGTTTATTTATTGTAAATGTGTTACTATTTTTTTTTATTAAACTGCAGGTCAAAGGTCAGTTTAGAGGTCAAATTGCTGCTGGCACCTTCTTAGATCACTGGTTTTGTACCGAGGTAGAGATTGCTTGGCTCACCTAAACCTGAGATCATCTTGTATTTCATATAATAGTGCCATGTGAGATTTATTGTCGCCAACAGTCATAGACATGGATCCTCATAGTGCATATTAATTGTAAGGAAAGACTTTAGACTCTTCATTTGGTGATGTTATTTTTCAAAATGAAAAGGTAGTTAGTTACCTGTATGAGCTCTCGCTCAGTATTGTGTTTCTGTTCACCTTATTGTGTCATATATCATGGTGGTGGGCGCACATCAGAATTAGCATTCACAGATTTAGGAAGTCCCCATCTCAATAACTCCGTAAAAAAAGCCCCTGTCATCTTCTTGCCTACTGCAACCCATCTGCCAGGTTCATCTACCTTACCTATCACTCTACTAACACCTCTCTCCTCTGCCCGTCTCTTCTGGTTACCTGTATTCTCCAGGCTTCAATTCAATTCAAGCTGGCCGGTCCTCCTCAAACATTTGCACTTTAATCTCTTGTATGTAAAACCCCCTCACCCTGGTTTTAGATTGTAAGCCCCTTTGAGGACCCTCCATACCTTTAGTTTCCTTGAATTCAAATTGTTCTTCATAGTTGCTATACATTCCTATGCATAGGGTGATATTTGGGTGATTTTTTTTCTTCTGTGTAATTTCATCTCTAGTGATGAGCAGATCAACGTCAGAATATTTAACTTTTTCTTTTTACACTTTAGGTAATAATTCCACATCTTTATCTGAACCAGAAATGTATTTTTATCATCTGGAAAACCAAGCACTTCTACCCATCTTCTGTAGGTGAGATAGACATATAACTTGTTGTTGGAAAATTGTGCTCACAGACAGTCAAAGACTATGATTACGGGGATAAGTGAAAGATCTCATGGAATAAAGGGGCAAAATTGTGAGAATATTTTCACTTTTAGCTAAGCTTCCCTTATGTGAATCCCAAGGGAGAAGGCATCTTAACTTTCTGCTCCAATCGACTCTATGTCCCCCCAAAAATTGGAGCCTTGGCAACCCCCACCACGTGTTTTCATCCATGCAAGGATGGACACAGACCTGATAATTGCCACCCTGCCCCGACTTTGCCAACCATCCTATGTAAGGAGAACAGGTTATAGATCTTCTCCCACAGGGCTGACTTTATATATAAGCATGTTCAGGGCAAGCTCCACAGCCCCACTATGGCCCTCACCATCATCCCTTCCCCCACCATCTTAGTGGAGGCGCAACTGCTGACACAGATCTCAGCACTATACTTCCTTCCTAGTCTGAGTGCTGCCTGCTGCTAGGTGGCAAGAAATGACATCATATGATGTATGAACTCGTATGATGTGCATATGATGTAAGGGAGGGATCGTTAGGCAAGACCTATGTTTTTTTGGCACACAGACTATGGTGGATGTTGAGGTGGTGCCAGAGACCGCTGTTGTAGGCCTCTAATGTAGACCTGGACCAAGGGCAACTTCCCTTTTTGCCCATTTCAAAGACCATGAACATTATTTATAGGGAATAAAGTCCCTGTAGTAAAGTCACCAAACGCATAATTTAACACAACACACGGGAACGTTTATATCCCTGACACCACGCTAAAGTAAATATTATACCTGCATCAACCTAAATATTATTTCCAACCTAAACTGATCAATTATATATATTTTGCATTTGTTTCCAACAGCATAATGTATTTTTCCACTGTTTGTGCTGATGGAATAGAAGGGGAAATTTTACCTCCAACAATTCAGAAGCTGATGAAAGGATACAACAAGTACCTGCGTCCCTTCTTTGATAGTAAGTGCTGCGTTTTATTGCAAATGAAGCTCTGTGAAAGTTTTTGGGATTTACTCGGCGTGGTAAGGTCTGTGTTACGTGCAGCGAGCTGCTACATTCTAATATGTTGTGTTTCAAAATGCTTTGCAGTAAAATATATCTCTCGTGTAAATGGTGATTTGGAGCAGTTAAGATGTTTCTTATTGTCTTAGAATGTGAGAAAATCCATAAAAAAAATGCCTGACTATGTCGGATATAGAGGCAAGTTTGTGGTAAAGTGCAGAAAGTAGCAATATTTTCTCCAGAAATGTTTTCAGGGAGAAAAACCCACCTTTTTTATCCTGTTTTTGAGCATTGTGATGTATGCACCACCCGGCCACTTGTGATGCCAAGACTTTTCTGCGATTAAAGAAAATATCACATAAAGCCTTTGCCGTAAATCCTGAAAATACAGTACTTTCAACTGATGCCCTAAAGTCCTCATCTTCGGCTTAAAGAAAAGAGCCACTCCAAAAAAGAAACGGCAGTGAGTTGCAGGCATATATATTCCAGTGCACTAGCGGCCTCAAGTGGATGGAGGATGCATTCCATCCTTCATTGACTTGATTAGAAGTAAGAGACCACCCGGGGGGGGGGGTCACTGGCATATGGAATTACATAAACAGGCACCTATGGAAGCAGTAGTCATTTTAGAATATTCTGCCATTGGGCCTTGATGGGGTGCATTTTGCCACAGGCAATTTTCTTTTTTATATTTTTGGAGTGCTTCAATACTTTTGGTCAGATATGAGAAATTAAGGGTAATGGTTGCAAACTCCTAAAAGATATGTTTAAAAAACACATGTTTCCCATTAGTTTCACCCTTTGAGTGTCATGGGGATGGGCATTGAATGCATTGGATAAACCTAATGCCCCCTCACTTATGGTACGTAGATATGGTGGGTTAGGTGGTGCTCCCAAGTGAATGGACAGTCCACCCTCCTGATATCCAAGGGATGCATTGGACTGACCTCACCTTCCGCCACATAGGGTACTTAGAACGTAGAACAAGTTGCTCTTCGAGGGATAGCATGTGAGGGCATAAGACTGACCCCTTAACATCTTAGTAAATAGACCACAAAGCTTTATTGACCACAAGGTCAGCTCATGTACCATGCGGCCGGTCATATCCATTGGCTGTCCACACGCTGCAGCACCCGTGTGCCAAGTGGCCGATCCGGGCCTGATTGACCACTTCATCTGCCAGGGATACTATAGCGCTTTTAATGGTGATGTACGGCTGGTTGCACAGCATGCAACACATTTAATGTTAAACTAATGTGAAGATTTTGAATAATCAGTTGGAGACACCATGGCTCATTCCAGGACAATGTCCCCTGGAGAGGTCTGCGGGGATTCTGCTAAACTGTATGAGACAGTTTGATATTTCTTTTATATATTTGCTCATCTTCCTCTGGTTATGCCTTCAAATTGCAACAGTTAAAGCAATACACGTGTTTAGTATTTTTGTGATGTGGTGTCAAAAAATGAGGGGAAATTAAAATTTGAGAGGGACTGGGGGGGAAGGAATGTGAATATGGATGAAAATGATGTACTTGCTTACATCACAGGGGTCCTTCTTTCATGTATCAGAAATACATATTAGTGATGGCCGTGGATTCTTAACTGTAAAACTTGATTTTCTTCCAAGGAAAATCTCTGCTGGAGATTCCATACAGTACAATACACTTTTACCCCCACCTCTACTCTGTCTGCACCCCGATGTTACCCTCCTTTTTACCCCTATTAGCTTTACTTTGCCATTCATTTTTACTTTTCTGCATATGGTAACCTCACAATTTCAGGTAAAAGTTATCAATTGATCAATTCTCTACATTCTCTACAAAACATATACTCTACAGTTCAAAACTTTGGAGTCACTTTTCACTGGAAAAGAATAAAATCTCTAGCTTGGATCAACAAACACAACGTGTCATTGGAACATAGGAGTGATGGGAGTGATAAAGGGTCATTGGAACACAGGAGTGATG
>VKOC01021784.1:0-13367 GCA_009364415.1 Spea multiplicata
ATTACATTATTTTAAATTGAAAAAAAATTGCATTTTTTTATCCGATTAATCGAAAAAATAATCGGCCAACTAATCGATTATTAAAATAATCGTTAGTTGCAGCCCTATCGTTACCTCAGTTTAGGATTATCCACGTATTTTTTAAACTGTTTGACATTGTTCAGCGTCTGCTCCGCCAGCTCACGTGATGGCTCGATAATGAGAGCTTTTGGTGCGTTTGGTATATTTTTTGTTTGGGACACTTGTGCACTTCCTTGAACAAAAGAGTAATAAAGATAATTCACTCATGAAAATATATAACATTTTAGTAGATAAACCAACACAAAGGGGTTTATTCATTAAATCAGGAGAGCTCTGGTTCCAACTTCCCGAAATCACTATGCATTATTAAGGGCCATCCCTGGCTAAGGTCACTGCGACTTTTAACAAAACCAAAATGTGATGCCTGGGACCGCGGACTCCTGATTTGTGAGCTATTCAATATGGGATTTGGCACCATGCTTATGTGTACTAAGAACAAAATACAAAAGGATGGACCTATATAGCACTGTAATTACTGTTAATGCTGCCCCTTAAGATGGTCGTTTGAGGGGGTCAGCGGGAAAGTGCCCTTGATAGGGAGGGTAATAAGCAGGAAAGTGCCCTTGGTAGGGTCAGGTAGCCACAGGGTGTAGAACTGTCATCAGTTAAACAAATGCCCCTGCAGTCTACCAAGTACTGGAAAACATTAAATGTCCATATTAATTTTCAAGGTCTATAGAAAATAAAGCTCAGTACAGCCGACGATTGATGCATCAGATGGAAGAAGGAAACCTTTAGAGGAAATCTACACAGGCCATGAAATATTAGGAGCTTTAAAAGGAAGAGGAAAACATCTAAATTCCTGCGTATATTTAGTAATATCTAATATTAATTGCATATGAACACACCTGTCCGTCAGCATGTTTAGCTGAAATATTACCGAAGGGTGGTTTCCGGTATGCATCCACAATCTGTGATGACTAGTGCTGCTATTCAATGGGTGGTCCGCACACTGAGCTGTGACTATGGCAAGGGCGTTATGAGTGTGTGCAGCTCACCGACATATAATACAATAAAAATATAACCCTATACAAGGTTATCTTTACATTTTGCTAGAGATAATGCCTGTTAAAATCCTGTTAGGGCACAGCGTATGTGGTTTTTTATTCCTGTACAGTACATAAGCATAAGTTTGGACCCACTCGGAGAGGACATTTTTTTTTCTTTTTCACTGAAACACATTGAAACAGCACAGACGTACCAGTGTGTTGGGATTTCACCACGTGACCGTCTGGGGCTTTGGTCAAGGCAACAAAGCCATCCTTAGGTGGAAATTTGAACTCCTCATCCCCAAAGTTAAATTTAAGCTCAGCGTTCTGCAAGGAAAAAAAAAAACAAAAACAAAAACAAAACACCCGTTATATTTGGCTTAAACATAATGAAGAAGTAGCTGCTGACACCAACCATAACAAGGTCTAAGGAAAGTAAATCCACCCCAGATTCCTGATAGCTAGTTAAATCTGTGAGATAATGCATACGTAAATCGCCAAAATTATGTATGGAGAACACAATCAATCTTCTGTGGTTATAATGGATAAACTGAGGCACAAGCGAGTGAACAAAAAAGTACGTATAATATTCCAAAATTACTAAACAGACAGAAGACTAAATATACCAATAACAAAAGTTATGGTGGGTAAAGGTGATGGAAAACCCTTACACTTAAAATTAAGGGGGTAGTAGAAGCATCATTAAACACTCATCTACAGACACCAGACAAGCCAGAAGGCTTGTTTTTCCCTCAGAAATCTCATGGTGCTGCCACAACCACAAGGGATTCTGGGTAGGCTCATGCAAACAAAGTCAACAATGATCACCTTTTGCCTCGATATCCACTTTAGACATGGATCCCTTGACTACGACAAAAGACACTCATGGGGAAGTTACACAAACCAATTACAGAGTGGCACCTTAAAAAAATATCCATTACATAGCCCGCACCCTGCAGCACTCAGATGGGGAAGATCATACCTTCAGAACACATGATGCGAAGAAGGCCTGGTTCTTTAAATGTGGAGGGATCTGGAATGCCAGACCAAGGTCCTTCCCTAAACAAGACGGACAGATTCAATGGGTTAAACAAAAAAAGAGAATTATCATTTTTGAGATCATTCAATATTTGTTTTGATGTCCACCTAAAGCACAGCCAGGACATTTAATCCAGATCTTCAAAGCCTACTCTGGGCTCATATAAGAAACCGTAGCTACGTGTACTATTAACATCCGCCACCAAACTTATAAAAGCTATTACCTCAAATATCTAGCACCACAGAAAATAAAGGTCATTTTAGATTGAAATTAAAAATAAGCAGTATATTGTAGTGTGACAGTTTAAGAATTATGTCAATGCTTTCACCGATGGTTCAATGCTTACCATTCTTTGAAAACTTTATACAGCTATTATCAAGGTCTAGGTAGCAGCCGATGGTATCATGCATTGTGAACTCCTGCAGAAAACCAAATACGTGTATATATATATATATATTAGAAATTAAAATGACATCCGAAGTCATAAAAACACAAATGTATTTTCTAAAATAAGATTATTTCTACAAATTTACCTGCATGTGATTTGAAAGTACATACATGTCGTAATGATTTTTTTTAAATCTTTGCTTTTTATGCCCCCCCCCCCTATAGTGTATGTTGTATATTTCTTGGGAAATAAGTATACTCTTTTACAGCCAAAAGCCAAAGTTGATCTTTACTGAAACTGTTCTCAAAGTTCAACCAAAAACAACCACTGAACTAGCCAATGGCTTCATTGTACAAAAAAGAAAAATAAGAAGAAAAAAGGGTCAATGTATTGTCGAGGTCACAAAAAAAAATAAAAAAATTAATATACAGGTTCGGTATCCCTTATCGGAATCCCCCCCCGCAGGAAAAATTCAGATTGGGATACCGATGACGGGGGTTCAGGAAAGAGTTCTGATCTCTCCTGTAGTCAGTACATCCTTTTCGCCTCCTCCCTGCTGCCAGGCATTGTTCAGGCTTCTCCCCACGGTTACACATCGCTACTGGTCCGTTGCACAACTAGGACCGAGGGGAGAAGCCGGAACAGAGGGGACACAGTTGAGAAGACAGATTCGTAATGCAGAATGATCCCCTTATTGAAATCATCAAACATTTTGGATAAGGGATACTTAACGTGTACTAGAACATTAAAAGAACAAAAAAGCATTGTGCATCAGGTGTTTCACGGTTCAGATTGTCTGGTAAGCGTGGAATGTAAATATAGTCTAAACACACTTACCTCCCCATAACTATCAAACTGCTTGTTATGAGACTTTTTTCCAGTTCCCCCAAAGCCAAAACCAAACTTGTCGGTTCCTAAGGGAAATGGAAGCCAGATTTTTAACAGTATATTCACACTCTAACAGACAGAACCTACTGAAAACACAATTTATGTGAATAAAAACTCACCAAGATCTAAGGAAGCTTGTGATACAGACCATCCAACTCTGCACAGACCCTGGTCATGGCAATATACTTCATAAAAGTATTTTCCTGTTAAAGAAACACAACATGAAGATTTGGGGGCCACAGCAATAAGAAGATCGTACTATGGCAAAGAGATACCTGATCTCACAATATTCTTAAAAATTACATCAAAAGGCTAAATTGGCAGGACAACCAAAGCGAGAAGTTTAGTCTTGCCTATTTATGTATGCATTATGCAGGGCCAACATTGCCCTTGAGCCTGGAGAAATTTTAGGGTTGGACATTCATAGTACTGTCAGAGGACATTTCAATTATTATTATTTATTGTTTTATATAGCGCCATCAAATTCCATAGCGCTGTACAATTGGTAGACAGGACATAACAAGTAGCATGTAACATAACAAATTGACTAACAGATACAATGGGTAGGGAGGGCCCTGCTCTAATGAGCTTACTATCTAGAGGGATTTAGCGTGTATTACACAATAGGTAAAAGGTAAAAGTGCCATGACGGGTGTGTACAACAGCACTTGAAGTATCCAATAAAATTCTTCAAGACGCATCCAATTTAATGCGGTTTTTGCTCGTATACATCTGATGTTAACCTACCTTTATTAACCCCACGAGTGGACCTGCAGCCGTGCCATTCCTTTATTTCTCTGCTCTGGCAGCAGAGCCCATCAGCTCCGATTGCTAGGACAAAACAATAATAATGAGCCAAAGTTTATAGTACATTAAGATAAGAAAATGGCAAAAGAACATTTATGTTTTAATTACACCAAGGGTAAGCCAAATATCAATAATTAACAACAAACTACTAAAAGATTTGCGCCAATTTAAGCGTAGTCATCACAGCTAATGTACATAAGTGCAAGGTGAAAAATAGAAGGATACCACAAGCCATGAAATTAGTCTTCAACTGTCTGATAGATACATCAAGTGGAATCTAACAACGGACATACATTTTACTCATGCCAGCTACGCCTGTCTTTGCCATTAACTTGCAGACAAAAAAAAACTTTTCAGGCACCAACTAAATATAATAAATCTATATATAGTACAGGCTTATTGTTTGATTTTGATAAAAAGGGGACCATTTTACATTAGGGAGGTAGCAAAATCAGCATTTTAATTAGTTTGCTGTTCTGAAAGTAGTCTCCTCCTCACCCCACACTTACAAAAGCTGTGAGGAAAGAATAATAGCCATGCAGATTCAGATTCTTATTTTAATCTGTAATCAGATAGGTTTGATTGATTCTAACATGTAGGGCATGGTGAAGTGACAGGTCTGTCTGACGATGGTGCTGTATATGTCATACCCTATTGTACAAACCATACAGAGCTACTATTTTATTTCCAGGCACAACATGGAGGCATCAGAAAGAAAGCAAAACAGACATGCGCTATGACTTTACACAACAATATTACAAAAGCAAAGATAAGAAATGGGTGAGACAACAGAATTTAAGTTTGATTTATATAAATTAACAAAACTAGCACTTACCAAAGGCTGAACCTCTATCATATGGATTCATCTGCCATTTATTCAAGACTAAACAACAAAAAAAAAACAAAACAAAGAAAAATGTAGTGACCCACAAGCTGGAAAGACCAAGTCTTTATACAATATATTGTTTCTCCTAAAGATATTGTGTGCAGAGCTCAGCCCTATGGCATTGAAATTATCACATCTAGAACAGGTTACTATTCACTTTTTCAGTGCAAAAAAACCCAAAACAGCAGCTCGAAATCCTCAGATTAGCGAATAAACAGAGTCAAGGCATTACCTGTGCTGCCAGCCTTTATGGAAGCCTTTCCCTTTTTGCCTTCCATCTGGTCTTTGAGTGTCTCATACACAATCTGGATGACGGGGATGCTAAAGGCCTAGACAATTCCCAAAGTAAAAATAAAACACCATCGGTCAATAACACGACTGCTAAAAGACAAACCTCCGATTAGTTATGTGTTACACAGGTTACACACTTCCACTCAATTTCCCATTTTGGTAAAATCACGGAAGACTCTGATATAATGAGGGAATTATAGTTCCAAATCATGATATACTTAAAGCGCCACTTTTTAGGTTGCTGGATGTTTTCTCCTGAGGTTAAGTCATTAAAAAGTGAGTTATGGTTAAATTTTAAAAATACCTTTTAATGTATTAAACCGTTGGCCTTTATAAAACAAAGGATTTTTCACCTCAGCAATGTGGCAGACAAGTCATATTTAGTTAATCTACTCCGTGCGTGCTTATAACATTACTTGGATTTCAGGGAAATAGGGACAGTGATAGCCGAAAAAGACCCTGAACGTCCTGTTTAAAGCTGTGTTGCTCTTCAATTTGCTATAACAGAGACAATAACATCAACATAAGGTACAGTAAACATACTCACCCCAGTCTTCCCACTTCCGGTTTCTGCAGCCTACAACGAAAAGATCGAAATATTGTTTCCATTGCTTCATTATTTATACTGCATTATACTATTTATTTGTTGCCCCTTCTGGGTAAATCACCAGCCATCTTCTCACTATCTGGTGCACCCCCAGTATGTTAAACGCCAAAGACACAAATGGGTTCTGCTGAAGGTACAGGTGTGCTCAGATATGGGTCTTCATTGTCTGATAATGTCCTATAGCGGCCACCAGGTAACAGATTTCAATTTCCGCTCGGACTGCAGAAAGACAGCAGCAGAGGAGAAAGTGTAGTCCTGCTTTATCGGGCGCCTTTTAAATAACTCTTCTAACTCTACCAACATTTTAAGGAAAGTATTTTTAACCAAAATATTGACCAGTTTATTTGTTTTTATCACACCCATGAGCATAATAATGCCTATAATCCAAAAAACGGCTTACCATAAGCACATCCCCTCCACCAAGGATCAATGGAATAGATTCTGCTTGAATATCCGTGGGGAGCCTATCCAACACATGGGACAAGTAAATACATAATTAAATATTTACATTTTACTTAACATGTTTTCATAATGATATGTAACACTGAATTATTGTTTTCCGTGTTTAATGACTCTTATATTCACTGCTGTGTTACTGCATGGTCACAGAGAAAGCAAACTTGGCAAAGTTACGGAGGTATAATGGATTGCAAGCATTTGAGACTATCTGGGTCTCTAATACATTATTATAGAATATATATTATGGTCATAGAGAGTAATACTTACAGCCAATCCATTTCTTCCACCGCCTGAGCGATCTCAGGCATCACACCCATTTCTGCAGGGACAGACGAAAATCATTAAACGTCTAACATTTTAATATTATGTACAATTATATAGACTTATAGAACGTCTATATAATTGCTGGGAACACACAAAACCAGGACGTTCTAATAAGCTCTGTGACAGAAAAACATTTTGTAAAGGAACACACAACATAAATTATTTGCACTCGATAGACACCAGGATCAGACGACAATAAGACATGCAAAATAAAAAAAAATAAAAATGGTCACCAGTGTTTAAGAAAGTCTTTGCTTTCTTAAAACATAGATTTACGCTTTATTTTAATCTGAAAGGCATTGATAAGGCAATTTGACTAGTACAGGGCATAGATGATTATTTTTTATTTATATAGCCCCAATTTACACAGCGCTTCTTCTGATACATTTATTCAAGGGGTCTGACAAGACTAGAATTGATGGACTAAGACAAACCGACCCATTAGGTGGAAAGGCTTGGCTCACAAGCTCACAATCTAGAGGGATCAAATTGGCTGAACATTTAGATAACATGCACTTCAAACGATAAAAGGTACTACCAGACAAGGCTACAGATGTATTCCCATAGTTTACACTTAATAATAAGATGTGTCTGGAAATTAAGTGATAGATTATGAATATATATTCATAATCTATGTGTCAACAGAGCAACTACAATTTAGCTGAAGAGCTATTATACACTACCATACTATTATGGCAGTGTATTATTATTATTATTATATACCCAGAGAGATGTTACAGAACTATGCCACTCCCCCGTGTAAATACAGAACACATAAAGGATTATGGGTCATCGGAAAACACGAGTGGAACCGCCAGCTGTCTTGTTACACATGTCAGCCATACACGTAGGCATACATAAACCACACGCGTGCAAACGATTCCACACAAAAGAGCATGCTGCAGATCAATGTCAAGACGCGATTATACATTATTTAACTTTAACAAAAAAAAAACCCCATTGACTTGAAAAACATCTGCGTTGGAGGCCTATAAAACTCACCTGAAAAAGCTGCCATGTCTTACCGGCTGCCAGAACAGTCAACTACCGGAAGCGACGAAACCCAAAAGCACCGGATATAGTTGTACGGATTGACAGCGCTCCAGCGTGGCAGCCATCTTGTTGGAGCCTACTGTTCGGCCGCGTTGCGTTTGATAACGGGGTGGTTCAGTGCCCGGCTGCAGCCTGTCAGGTTACGGTGTTTCCCTATTGCTCGTGAAACTGTGCAAGAGGGCTATGTATGAACAATGGAGTCCGCTAATTTAATAATTTTTTTTTAAAGGCAATATGTGAAAGTGGCAGAGTTTTAAAGAAAGGACTGTGAAGCAAAGTTATAAATATGGAGCTGTCGCCATGGCAACCGACGAAATGTTCCAGCCGAAAATTTTAAACTTAAAGGCTGCCCTTAAAATTAAAAGCCTGTTGCATAGAAAAAAAGTTTTCCGCCTCAGCAATACTCTTTTTTTTTTTTTGTATGTATGGCCCATAAAGTGTAGAGTCCAAAATGCTTCAAAGACACACGTTTTTTAAAGCTGTAAGATGATAAAATGTCATTGCAGGGACTTTAAAGTGGCCAAACAGGGACACTTTTATTTTGCTTTACCAAGACTTTTCTAACCCATGTATATATGTTTTATGTTTTTATTATGGCATTAACAAAATAAGTGTGTTTTATTTACACCATTTCATTAACAACCACGTTGTCTGCTATTTCTATCAGGACAATGGCTTTGCTGAAGCAACAGAGGCACCTGCCCAAACAGGAATGGACTTTCGCTGTCCAGCGATAAAGCTTTTGCCCCCCTGCTCTCCCTAGCAGAGACATGCAGTACCCAGAACATCCAAAGAACCCATAGTGATCGGCAAGCACATGTGCTACTTAACCCATTTCAAGAGTCGGCACTGATGGAGACAATGAAGTTTACGGTATCTTTCTACAGAAGAAAGGAGCCTGGCTGGGTGCGCATGTAGGGTATTTCATGAACACTCGGTGACACCGTTCCCACTCATTTCTGCTTCTGAAGCAGCTACTTTGTCACATGGGTTATGTGCCGACCAAAGAGCCACAAGGTGCAAAGGAATTGTAGATAAATGTTTTGGAGCAATGCAGAAAATAAATAAACTTTCATTCATTTACATTAACCCCTTAACGTCCGTTGTCGGACCAGGCACGTCACACAAAAATGGTCAGTTGACGTGTCTGGGACGTCATGGGGTTAAATGAGTACAGAAAGCAATCAACGGTCGCTTACTTCACTCAGATGGTGTTGCTGTAATGACTTGACATTGAGGCATTCAGCAACACAGAAAAAAAAATTTAGGGGGGGTGGTTAGATCACAGATACTAGTGATGTATCTGTGGCTGCTGGGTCTGCTGCCACAAGTAGTGGTGGCAGTGTACCCGAGGAGTGGGCAGTGCCTACTAGGTATAAGCCAGCTATCCCTCCTTTACTGCAATTCCTGGCATCAATGTTGATGTTACAGGATTTACCCCATTGCCGTTTGTGCAGATTTTTTTTTGTCTCCCAATCCTACCTTTATGTCCAACAGTACTGTGCTGCTAGCCCTGACTCCTATTTTGCAAAGCAACTATGGACCCCCCATTGACGTGCCAGAATTTTTAAAATTCTGGCTATTAACTATGCTAATGGGAATTATAAAAAACACCATCTGCTCCTACTGGAGCAACAGCCCTATCTTTGGTACCCCCATTTACACCCAGTTGATGGGTAGGAGAAGGTATGAAATGATCCTTAACTTCATGCATTTTAGTGATAACCCCCCTAAGGAGCACCCCCAGTTTGACAGGCTGTATAAAATGAGCCCCCTGATTACTCATCTCTCTGCCAGGTTTGTAGAGCCTTATACACCTGGAAGGAATATCTGTGTGGATGAATCCCTGATGAAGTATATAGGAAGGTAGGGATTCAAGCAGTACATGCCTTTCAAGTGCTCCAGGCATGGAATAAAATTGTATAAGCTCTGCAAGAGCGAGGCTGGGTATACTCAGGCTTTCCGAGGAAAGGATAGCCACCTTGACCCTCTAGGTTGCCCAGAACACCTGGGAACCAGTGCCAAGATTGGGACCTAATATTCCCCCTTATGAACAAAGGTTACCACTTGTATGTTGACAACATTTATACAAGCGTCCCTTTGTTCAAGCTGCTGTGTTGTTTTAACACAGTAGCTTGCGGTACTATAAGAAAGAACTGCATGGGTTTCCCACAACATCTGGCATGAACCCGACTACGTCAGCTCTACGTCAAGAGGAGCTCTTGGCATTGAAGCTCATGGACAGAGAAGAGGTGTGCATGCTGAGCACTATCCACAATGAGAGAACTGTGGAGGTTTCTGTCCGTGGAAGAGCTGAGGTAAGAAAGCCAGTGTGCATCAGGGACTATAACAGGAACATGGGTGGAGTTGATCTGTCAGATCAGCTCCTACAGCCTTACCTCATAATGAGAAAGACAAAGGCCTGGTACAAAAGGTTGCAATTTATCTGATGCAACTTGCAACCTACAACTCTTTTTTATTGCACAAAAAAGCAAATCCCGGAATGCAATCTTTTTTGCAGTTTCAGCTTCAAGTCATTTCGGGTATCTTCTACCAGGATGCACTTGGTCCTTGAGCAGAATCCCCGAAAAAGATGCAGGGTATACTACAGCAGGGGGCAAAGAAAGAACACCACGTTCTACTGTCCAGATTGCTGGAGAACCTGCACTCTGCATTGATAACTGCTTCAAGCTATACCACACAGCTGCCCATTTTTAATTTTTTTTTGTTCATGCTCCACTTTTGTATTATTTTGTTTTACATTTACCGCTTTTTGACTTCTTTTGCTGCATCATTTTTATGAGCCTTTATTTGCACTGACAAGTGTCCTCTGTGTCTGTTCTGTGGCTAAGGGTTCGCTTAATGGTGCTACATCAAATCCCTTCTTGGAGAAAGGCCAGGCTCTCTTGTAGCCTGCCCCTTCTGAAAGTTGGGTACAAAAAAGTTTTGACCGAATGTCAAAATTTAAACAGTGAATAATGCATGTCCCAAATGTTACCTTTTAGCCCCCACACAACCTGACAAACCCATCCATGTGGGGTATCACTGTACTCAGGAGATGTTGCTGAACACATATTGGGTTGTTTGACAGTGACACAGGATCTGTATATTTATAACTAAAGTACAATTTGTGTGGAAAAAAAACTATTACAAAGTTTGACAAAGTATGGTTGTATAATTAGTGCATGGAAAGAGTTAGAATACCAGCATTTTAAATACCTTGGGGTGTGTAGTTTTCAAAAATATATGGTTTGATTGGGATAAATTGAGTTAACCGGCTTCAAAGATGTTCCAAAGAGGAGATGGAGGCAGAATGACCAGATTTGAAAAACAAAAGGTTTGGAAATCATAAAATGTATTGCCCTATAACTTACAAAAACCAGCAAAAAACATAAAAACGTTAGGTATTTCTCAACTGTTTTTTACTTGCTTTTGTAGGTGAGTAAAAGAGCCTTCAAATGAAAGTCATACAAGGTGTTTTTTTTAATAGTAAATTAAATGATATGATCAAAATAATGGTATCTGAAGAAAGACCATCTTGTCCTGAAAAAACCCAATATATAACTTGTGTGGGTACACCAAATGGGTGAGGAGAAAATTACAGCTAAACAGAAGCACCGCAAAAGTGTTAAAACAGCCTTGGTCTTGGTATAAAAAGAAAAAATAAGTCTGGTCCTTAAGGGGTTTAAGGAAATCAAGGCCCTTGGAATATACATAGAGCTGTCTTAAACAATAAATCAGTAAAAGTGACTAAGTAGCTATAAACACTTCTGTCGTGCTGCACAGTTTAACTTCATTCCCAGACCTCTGAAACCAGTTTAGCCATCTCACATCTGACAGGCTGGTAAAAATGGAATTGTGTACCAATAATAATCATGTAGGGTTGACCATCAGCCATTTTGAACATTATACAAAGTTAGGCAAGTCTTTCAAGTGTATTTTTCACTGTTACTATGCTATGTAGGCCACTAAAAGTTATTAATTGATTTTCATTGTTTCAAAGACCTACCGCATTATTTTTTTTAAAACGGCTGCGTCGCTTAATTACTAGGAAACGTCAAAATCTTGACGTTTATTGGATGATACAGAAATAAAAGAATCTTCAAGATTTGTACCAGGAATCAACGGAGGTTAAGATCTGACGGTGATGGAGAAGAAGAAGAAAATCTAGAGCTTCCATCAACTTCACAGTTATTACAATGTAAGAAAGACTATTCCATAGGTAAAAGAGAGCCTTACCTCATTGTCTCAAATTACAGACAAATAAGATATTTCCTAATTAAACAAAGAACTTACCGGGGTAAAGATTCTGATTTTCAAAAATCAGAAGATGCTAACAAATGTCCAGGTCATTGTTGTTTTTAAAAATGTCCTAACATGATGTTTTTGGTTTTAATTGGCTGGGGTATTAACAAAAAATCCAAAGTGCTATTTTCATTATACAGCTTTCCATGAAGCAATCAACAATCAATGATTGGAAGCATTTGAACCTAATTGTGATCATGAAAATCAGACCATGGAGAAGTTTTTCAAATGGAAGCTTTTAGAAATGAAACTTAAAATTGATGATTCCCTACATGAGGCAACACAGTCAGAAAAAGAGAAAATGGAAACACATTTTAAGAGTTATTTGGGATGTAATTATATCTTGTGTCAAAAATAATTTGCAGTCTGGAACTGATAACTCATGAAACCATTTTCTAAATCCTAAAATGTGGGCTGTGGACTACTTATCACGGTAAATAGAAAATTATTTGAGTTATTTTATGGTGAAATTTGTTTGTGGAGAATCTCTGGAATAAGAAAGATAAGTATTATTCGCTGCTGTTTAAATGTACATCAGACCTTTATCACCATAAGCAAATGTGTCACATTATGTCCGTATTAATACTGGCAACATTTCTATTCAGGTAAGTTTTCTAGGGTCCATTGAAACAAAACAAAAACAGGCAGTGTTCTAACAGACAAAATCATGAACAAACTAAAACAATGACAATGATGAAAATATGTCTGCAACATACAAAGGTGTTCACGTGGAAAAAGACAAGATTTGCAAATTTTGATCCCTATTTAGCACATAGTCTACAACTTTGCTGTATTCATGTAGCCTCTGCATAGCATTGTCTAAAATGTCTTGTTATGTCCCTTTAACCCCTTGGCTGCTAAGCCATTTCACACCCTGGTGCTAAGCTAGTTTTCGGCATTTTGGTGCATCTCACGTTTAAATGTGTTTCAAGTACATTTCTTGGGAATAAACTATACAAACCATATATTGTTTTTTTCAGCACACCCAGCAGATTCCAAATATACCATTTTTATATGTGTATGTCTCATTAGGTTTGCAAAATACAACCAAAAATGGGAAAAAAGTGTAATTTTTCACTTCCAACTCAATAAAAACTAGTTTGTAATGTTATTTTTCTAAACCCTAATATCAAAAGCTGTGTTGCTAAATATTTGTAGTAGGTAACCGGTCTAAAATAAACAGACATTGAGAACAGTAGACTGTGTTTTTCTAATATTTTATTGCTAAAAGTTAAATTTATTAGACTATC
>VKOC01021785.1:0-10488 GCA_009364415.1 Spea multiplicata
ATCCCCATCCTGTGCTCAGTGGAATAGCATATTAATATATAATATTTTTTATAACTTGCACACACATACCCAATGTGATGGAGGGTTAAAGTCATATTAAACCTTCAGTGAGGCCCAGAGCTCATCCTGCCTCCATTCCACAAAAGAGGATTAATGTATTAATGCTTTATATCATTTTGCTTCCAAATATGTAGTTCTCTTTTCTGTAAACAGTTTATTTTAATAAATATCTTAGTTTACTTGCTTGTGTGTTTTCCATTTTGTATTATCTGAGGGTATAAAATGCCTCTGCAACATACAGATAGTAAGGAGGATGCTAGGAGGAAGATAGTTTCTTTACTTTTATTTAGTTTCCTCCTTATCGATATCCAAGCATTTCACCAACACAAAAAGCTCATCCCATTGCAAGAGGCATGCTACTTCCCACAGGATGATGATGCCCACTAAAATGTAAATAAGCTCTCAGAGGATCTGCCCCTGCAGGCTGATGGTAATGCATTCATCCATGCAGGTCAGTGGAGCTCAGCTTACTAATCACTATGTTTAAAATAAATAAATAAAATAGTTAAATAAATATGTAGTTACTTGGGTACTGGGACATCCAGTTCCAACAAAAAAATCAAAATCAAAGTAAATAAATATATAAATGAAATGTTTATTTCTATTAGCAAGTCCCAAAATTGGCTCTGTATCTTCCCAAGAATCCTGGCATGGCACAAATTAAAATATCCTCACTAGCACAAAACATTGCCTGCCCTCTTTCATTCACTACATAGTTCCAAACTGCCTCTGGAAGCAACATCTGTATGTCAGGAGCTTCATGAAAGGAGTTTTCATGGCCAAGCAGCTGTACACAAGCCAAAGATCATTATGCGCAATGGAACACATTGGCTTGAGTGGTGTAAATCAGACCACCACTGGACTCGTGAAAACGTGTTCACATTTGGCAGACTGATAGATGAATCTGGGTATGGCAGATGCCAAGAGAACTCTATCTACTGGAATGCATTGTGCCTAAAGTAAAGTTTGGTGGAAGAGGTATAAGGTTCTTGGGCTGTTCGGTTAAGCCCTTTAGTTCCAGTGTAGGATAAGGCATCTTATAAAATTGTATGCTTTCAACTCTGGAAAGCCCTTTACTGTTCTAGCATGACTGTGCACAAAGCAACTTCAACAAAGATGTGGTTTGATGTGTTTGATATGGAGGAACTTGAGCAGCCTGTACAGAGCCCTGACCTTAACCCCACCGAGCACCGTTGGAATAAATTGGAACGCTAATTGCAAGCTAGACTTTCTCCAATATCAAATATCAATATTGGTATCCAATATGATCACATATGTGCTTTTGGCCGAATGAGCACAAATTCCCAAAGAGACGCACTCCAAACTCTTGTGGAAAGACCCATAAGAATGGTGGGTATTACAACCGGGGAGGGGGGGTTTGTTTTCCATGGGCGGCAGATGATTTTATGACAATGGTTTTAGAGCTCATATTGGTGTGGTGGTCAGGTGCCCACCTAGTTTTGTTCATATAGTGTATATAATACAGTTTCTATAGCTCACAACCCTTTTCTGTTTTTCTACTTAATCATTTTAGACAAAGGTAACATACATCCTGTTATAGCACATGTTCATAAGCTTTTATTGTCAGTACTAAATTGTTATTTACCAACATAGAAAACTCACATAATTGCTCTTCAGAGGAAATCTATACTACCTTGAGTTTCTTAATTACACAGTTTCGTGTTATAAGCAAAAGCAACATTAGTTTTAATGTTAAAGCACATTTCATGGTTGTTAACAAATAAGTAAAATGAAATATTAAGGTTAATTGAAATATATATATATATATATATATAACAAATTCTCTAAATTGCCGGACGGTAAGTCAGTGGGTGCAATGACAAGTCAGTTTGTGAACTTGGTGATATAATCTGCACCATAATAACTAGGCAGAGCTAAGTGATGCTAATTATGTAGGTTGGGCAGAGTGGTAAATGCTCATGTAAGTAATTGTTCTGAAAATTGTTTTCAAAAATTGGCAACTATGATTTTAAGGTATGTGGACACAAGCAGAAATTATAATGTTAAACAATATTTGATATTATGCCTCCTAGTCAACTCAGCGTTTGCAAAAATACCTTTAATTGTTCGACTATATACCTTTATTATACGGTGTAGGATCAGAATAGTGAAAATGAATTTTCGGTGATAAAATAATTGCTAAACTTCCCACCTGTAATTAAACCAATGCTCTTACCAATATATTAAACACAATTAGAGCCAGAGAAAGAGTGCTCAATAGCTGTTCTTTAATGTGTACGTGTGAAGGTCAATATAAAAGGTGCACACTCCCACATTAATGTATTGAAATAAATGCTTTTAACCACATTTAATAATCACAGAGGAACAAGAGAGGAATAATAGTGATTTCGATTATGGGTCTGTGTGTTTTAAATGATGGACATTGTCTAAAGATTTTATGGTGTAGATGAGCCCTAAGAGAGATGAGAGAACAAGTCAGCAGCCCATTCTCAGAAGCATAACAATTTAGGCCTAATAGGAGCTTATAAAATATTACCACATGGCAAATGTCTTAACACATAAGTGACTATATTGCAGCAGCTGCTAGTCTTAACATTTTAATAAAAAATTATTTCCTGGTATTTGGTGACAAACCAAAGACAAGTATTTATTAAATGTATTGCACCTCAGAGAGATTACACATATGGTCTATGTATAATTTACATTAAACAAATGGCATGTTTTACAGATTATAAAGTATGTCCCTGCATATATGCTTATTTTCGTGCCTTAAGGATTTATGTTCACCATTAACAGAGTAGTTTCAGTTTTTAAGTAAGTTCAAGAACTTGTTAGGTGGGTAATGACAAACTATTAGATCCTAAGGGAAGTGGCTCTTCAGTATTTGCACTAGCATGGACATTTCCTGAGAGCACTGGGGGAGAATGCCTGAGAAGGCATATAGAAAGCCCCATAGGCCTGAAATGAACGGAGAGGCTGCATGACCGTGCCGCGCTGAGGATGGCAGCCTGCCATTTTATGGAAGTGTAGTGGAGACAAGGAAGTGGACACAGGGAGGGGTGGTCCAGAAGGGCTACTGATATACAGCAGGAGCCCCCCATTTTCAAGAAGACACCAGAGGTGGACAAACAGGCAGAGGGGTGACAATTGTTTGTAGCTCACCACTCACCCTTCCCTTATGATTTTAATCATGGCTGCTGTCTGTCTGCTTTTCATAGGTTGGAGGCTTCCAAGGAGAGCGGTTGGTCCATTGTTTAAAAAGATCAAGGTCGTCGATAGATGGATGAGGCAGCAGTTTGCCGTGTTTATAAAATTTTATAATGTTACCTAAGGGCAGGGTCCCTTGGTGAGCTTAATGTTATCAAGGCTGCTAAGTGTAGCGTTACACCAGGCTAGGTTATATGGGCAGAAGTATACATGTTGGTGTGTTTTACAATAAATAAGTTAATTTTATCTAAACAGGTTTATAATCTAGCGTTGCTATAGGTAAAGTAAACACAATGTGAGTAAATAAGCTGCTACAAGTGTGAGCTGTGATCGTATAACCACACAGTCTTAGGGTTGGAAACACCACACAAGGTTGCATTTCTTTAGAACTTTTTATTAAAAGGTCTGGCAAACAAAACATAAAAAATAAAACAAACAAAAGAAAAGCCTTGCTCTCTGAGCACTAACTAACATTTGTAAGTCTTGGAAATGATCCGCTTACACGTTGCCAACAAAACAAAAATGTAACACAGACTTTTTCCTTCTCAGGAAATATTTCTGTAGACCCTTGTGGAGATAAATTGAGTCTTACTCACTGCATTAAGCAATAGTATTCTTCATATGAATGGGCTATGGGGTAGGGTGTCAAGGCAGAAAACATCCAAGCCTATTTTTTGCAAAAACAAACATCAACTCTCTGAAAAGCACGCGGAAAAATGAGTTATGGTCTGATGAAACCAAGGCTGAACTTTTTGGCCAAAATTCCAAAAGTATGTTTTGCGCAAAAACAACACTGCACATCACCCAAAGAACACAATACCCACAGAGAAGCGCGGTGGTGGCAGCATCATGCTTTGGGGCTGTTTTCCTTCAGCTGGAACCAGGGCCTTAGTCAAGATGGAGGGAATCATGAACAGTTCCAATACCAGGCAATTTTGGCACAAAACCTTCAGGCGTCTGTAAGGAAGCTGAAGAGGAAGTTCACCTTTCAGCATGACAACGACCCAAATCACACATCCAAATTCACAAAAGCATGGCTTCACCAGAAGAAGTTTAATTTTTTGAGCCAGAGTCCAGACTGAATCACTTGAACATCTGTGGGGTGATCTGAAGAAGGGCTGTGCACAGAGATGTCCTCGCAATATGACAGATTTGGAGCGCTTTTGCAAAGAAGAGTGGGCAAATATTGCCATGTCAAGATGTGCCATGCTAATACTCCTACCCAAAAAGACTGATTGCTGTAATAAAATCAAAAGGTGCTTCAACAAAGTATTAGTTTAATCTGGTTAGTGTTCTTTTTTTCTTTTTTTTTTTCCCCTGAAAGATTTCAGTTTGTTTTGCAATTGAATTGTTCAGGTTATAGGCCATAATTTATCTTTGTCTCATTCTTTAACATCACAGGAACCTGGCATTTAACAGGGGTGTGTAGACTTTTTTATATCCACTGTATATATATGTGTGCTTTATTAAGGCATTTGCTGTAGAATTTTCATTGCTTCAATATACTATGTAAAACAGCATGTCTATAGTGTTTTCTATGGGTCAAGACTAAAACAAAATGAAAGAAATATATAACACTATAGATTAAAGTGAGTATTTTCGGATGTCAAAAAGCATAGTATACAATTTTAATGAGAGATGGGTTTATTTGTTTTTATAATTATGGTATGCATTCAACAAGAAAACAGCAGGCTTTATAGGTTTTTACTATAGTTATTTTTTTTAGCAAAATGAACACAAGGAGAATATCAAATTGTACGTTATAACAGAAATTCATAATCAGGCCAGGACTGGCCATCTGGCACACCAGGGAAATGCCTTGTGAACCGCTGTTTGCCAGTGCCCCATTCTGCCACTCCAGTGGCAGATCTGGTGAAGCCATGTTCAACTGCCGGCTGAATTTGTCCAGCTCCACACTAGGTGGCCAATAAAACCGGATGTGCAGCCATTAAAGTCCCAGGGCTGCCTCATCATCCCTCATAAAGCAATTATATAATGTATATCTATTTTTACATGTATGTTTACAGATGTTTCAAAATGAATACAGTTCTCCTCTAGTCTGGTAGTCCGAATGGTTCTTATTTGTCATCACTTTCTATTCTATGCGCTAATTCCTTAATACAAACCCACGTATACTCTAATATAACAATTTCTCCTGCTTTCTCCAATTTCTCCTGACAAGTGACCAGGGAAATGACAAACGCACAAGGAGAGCCCTATGTATAAACATATGGAAATATCTGGGTTTTGCTCAGTAACTATACAAATCTTATTACTGAGCCATTCACGTTCAGTTTAAGTGAACAGCCAACTACCAGCTTTTGTAGAGAAGACCTCGGGAAAAGACATCAGGTAGAAGTGAGCATCGGCAAGAAAGTAAACTGTTTTTTTTTCTTTAAACTCTTAAAGAAATTTTTTTTGTAAACCTTCCTGTTATTATTTAAAAGTTTAATAGCATCCCAGAGTGACCTGGAAGTTGTGTCTTTTTTTTTTAACCAGAAGAAACAAGACATTTTCAAGAAGAGTAAAATTAACAGAAAAACAAAATTCCGTATATCATAAGATGCAAATCACATATTTATCAAGTTATTTAATTCATTAGTTTTTCTTGATAGATTTGCACTTTTTTTTTATTAATAACGGCTATTTCAAAATGATCAAGTTACAGAAAACTGATATTGTAGTTGTATTAAGAACTCCTCACTTGTCCAAGAGGCTTATTGCTTTGTGACCGCTTAAACAGGAATGTTGCCAATGATAAATTAATACTCTGTCCATTCTATCAATGCTATAATTTCAAGCTTTTGTTAAAGCCATTTTCAGATATTTTCCAGATGTTACTGAAACATTTATTCGTCTTAATTGTCATCAATTACTCAAACAAGAAACCAATCAACTAAACCTTCGTTTTACAATAGAGTATCTGATTTGAAACGAATGCTTAAGAAGCAGAAAAATTGCATGTCTTACTACATAGTGTCCTCTGAAATATATATTCAAGAAAAAGTAAATTAACCCTCTGGAACTACATGTTTTTAAGCATTAATTGTTAATCAAATATCTGATCTAAGTCACAAGTACAATGTGCTTACGCTAATAACACACAAATAATGATAATCTTTCAGTCTTTATTGAACATATCAATTAAACATTCACATCTGGTGGAAAAAGTAAGTGAACTCTTAAAAGGTAAACTCTTCTTTTGGCAGCCATAACCTCAAACAAGTGCTTTGCGTAGCTGAGCATAAGACCTGCACAACATTCAGAAGCAATTTTAGACCATTCTTGTTACAGAACTGCTGAAGCTCAGCCAAATTCCTATGAACTGGTCTCTTGAGGTCATTCCACAGTATCTCTAATTGGTTAAGGTCCAAGCTCTGACTCTGCTACTCCAAAAGCGGATGTTCTATTTCTTTGGGCCTGCTCCCTAGCATGCAATCACTCCCTCCACTACCACACTAAAAAAAAGAAACATTTGCCACACTGACTGCAGATCAGGGTAAGACTGTGAGAGTCAGTGCAGTCTTCCTTCCTTCTGACTGCACAGTGATATTGAGAGGTCCTCTCCCCCGTAATCACCCCCAGAGTCCCTTTGTGGAAACAGCACTCCAGGTATTGATCAACTGAATGAGACATACAAACCCTGTATTGGCAGGTATACATAAATAATGTATGGAAACAAAGCATAGCAGATATAGATCAACAGAATAACACAAAACCCAGCTTTGCAGGTATAGATCAATTGGAATTCACATAAAAACAGCATTAAAGGTATAGATAAACCCCCCAAAATGACAGGCATAGATCTCCGGTTGCACACCCCAAAGGCCATAGGATCTTTGTGACAGTCACTCACTAATTCACTTGTATTAACACAATTCATTCACACAATCATCTATTCTTTCACTCTTTCACACAATTATTTACACATATATTATTAATTCACAAATTCATTAATTCTCTCACTCATTCACACAATGCATCCACACATTAATCCATTCATTCTCTCTCTCATTCTAACTCTTTATTTCAATATTCTTGCTACCCTCCTTTCTTACTATCTACCCCTCGTCCTATCTACCCCCCCTCTCCCCCTTTTCCCCTATTCTAACCGCACTCTCCTCTCCCTTCTCCCTGTCTACCCAATCTCCCTCCCTTCTCCCTATTTACCCACTCTCCCTCCCTTCTCCCTATCTACCTATAAGTGCATCTGAATAATGGCAAGTCATGGTTTCAATGAGGAATGATATTGGACTTTTGAAGATATTGGTTAACTTTTGAAGAGTTGCTATGTAGAGTTTTCCCTATGGGCTCTTAAAGGAGTCTTAGTGTCAGCTTATTTAAAAAGTTCACATGACAGTGTAATATTGTATAACATTGAATGGTATCAGAAAATATGGCTATAAGGCACTGCAAATGTTAGACTTATAAACAAGGTAGATAGGAAATGAAAGTGATATACTGTCTAATAAACGTTATTGAAAGTATCAAAATGCTAAAGAAATAAAATTAGAAAACCAACACAAGCTTACACAAGACAAAAATAGCAAAAGTGAGAATAGAGAAGCTATAAATAGAAAACCTGTCAAACCAAGTTATGTATTCATTTAAAAATTCTCACCTCATTTAAATACACCTTCCCTCCTCAAAGACACATTTTATATCCAGTAAAATACAGTTTTGCCAAACATACAAAAAATATTTAGAAAGGATATTCTAAGTAATTGTCACATTGTCCACAAATACAGTTTATATCATTTATATTACATGCCAGGCGATATAATCTCCTGTGCGGAAAATAGCTGGGGTAGGAAAGTTGTAAGTGCAAAACCCCCATCCTGAAAGGGTTAAAATATTTTGTGCGCTGCATGCCATTAAATTAGAATCTAATTGTTATTTAACTATGTTCAGAAGCTTATTCTAGCAACAACAACAACAACAAAACTATTATTTTGCAAAGATGAGAAAATCTCGGAAGGGTCTCATTGAGAATCTTTAAATCCAAAAATGTTATATTGTTTAGTATCTAACTCAAAGAGTTAAATGAATGCCAAGCAGTGAATAATGAAGAACAAATCTGCATAATTTGACATAACAATTCTGAGGCATATTTTGAAAAAAAAAAATACAAAAAAAATGTTTAAAAGTTTTAAAGACTAGAGAAAGTAATTAAATACTTTTGATCTTTGTACTATTTCAGCTTCTAATTTAGTGTCTCAGAAGGTTTTCATTTGCATTTTGTATTATGAAATTTTTATTCTTAACTTAAAATCATATATTTGGTAACCAGTCCAATCTTTGTCTCACAGTTTACATTTCAGAAAATAAACTTTTCCAATTATTTGCTTTTGAAATATGTAGAAAAAAAAGATAAGTGGAAAAATATTCAGTATATGTTCAGTTTATGCTGTTCAAAGAGTTGGTTTTTGTTTTCTTATTTTGCCATTTACATGGTAACATGGTAATAACTGTCACGTTCCTGATTATCACCATTCCTTAACTCTTGCGTATAGGGCAGAGGCTTTTTGCCTTTAGTGCTGCCTTAAGCCTCACCCAGGACATCATCACCAGCTTTCCCTTCCTCAGATGCCCTCATAACTTTGGAGCGCAGGGATATTACATCATATCCGTGTCTTAATAGCACCTTTTAATGCAGTACATGTAAGCACACAGCAACTTGTAACGCTGGACATACTAATATGTATCAACACCTCTGACGTCAACCGTCAGCATTTGGTGATTATTAGTATGTCCGATGGCAGAAAAGGGCTAAAAGGTTATCATTTTCTGCTGCAACAGCTGGAATGGACATGCGTTTGTAAGATAAATCATATTGCACATTTATAGACTAGAGAAAACCCAGGTTCACATTAATTCCCATATAAATACTCTCAAACTGGGCTTGAAGAATTGTAATTAGTATTAATTGAACATATCCATTAAGAAGTTCAATCAAGAGAAGATTATGAATTAAAAAGAGTTCTAGCCAGAGAGAGTTTTTATTTTATTAGCTGTTAAATCCTGTTAATGGAAATCTCACAATTCTTTAATGCAATTTACAGGACTCAGTAACACTTTTACTTTGAAAAATAATTAGTAGGAGCCTTTTCTAATTTTATTTTTGATGTTTTCAGTTTCTTAAAATCTTTGTAATAGTAATCTTTACTGCACTTTAACTAAGTTTTGGCCCAGTTTCAAAGCAAAACACAAAATGTTCTCTTACTCAGTAAAATTACCAACTTTACATGAGCAGTTACTCAAAGTTTTCTGATGAAATAAACTTCCTAAAGAGAAAAGTAACCTGAGTAGGGGAACATTGTACTTCTACCCAACCGGGTAGTGAGCCAGTGAACTCCACTAAGGATCTCTCGTGTGGGACAAGGTAACAAAAGGAATCACAGACCTTGGTTGAATCTGCAACGCCACTTACAATCTTATTAAAGTTACGCACATAGACCCAGTATGGGTTGGTTAATATTAATAATTTTAAGAGAAAATAAAAACAAATCCCTAATAAAGAACTGTATAAGTACTTAAGGCATTATCTCCAGTGTGACATTCACCTTTTAGATTCTCCTAGACATTTACCTTACGTCATCATCTCCCTTTGTACACCGGTACCGCATGTTAAACAAATAATTCCACACTGTTAGCTGGATAGTACAGTTTAAATTATCAAAGCTCAATTATATGCTGGTATGGAGACTTGTACTTGTGTTTTACATTAGATCAATAGACAGAGTCTATTAACCCCTAAGAGGACAAAATATTTCATAATGTGTTTTAAGTTACAGGGATTTATCTACCTTTGTCCCAGAAGAGACCTTGTTACATTTTTTCCAGATTATCTTCTTAATGTAAATTCATTATACATCTGTTCCTTGCTGCCAAGTTATCTATAGTGAGAAACTTTAAAACCAAAACAGTTCCCTCACCTTCTGAGATAATGTAATTTGGAGAACTTAGGACTGTGTAATAAATGCTTCACACTCTCAACCATAATATGAAAACATATAATCAAGTGTGGAGTACATGGTTTTGTAACAAGCTGTTTTTAACACGGTAATAAAACATGTTCCTTTCACTGGTCTTCACTGGGAATACTTGAAAATAAGTGTACATACTGTATGTATCCAGGTGTATATATGAATATGTAGTTTGTGAGGTCTGACCAGACCTCTGCTAGAGTCGGTACAGTGTTAGCTGCAGAAACACAGGAGACAAGTGGAGTCAAGTTGA
>VKOC01021786.1:0-10018 GCA_009364415.1 Spea multiplicata
AACACATACACTGCCTTTACACACACTTGCCCATAAACACACATATACACATACACTGCCCTTACACAAGACTGTCCATACACACATTTATACACACACACACCAGCTTACAAACACACAAATACCTACACTGCCCTTAATCACACACACACATATTGCCCATACACATACACTGCCTATAAACACCACACACACAAGCTTACAAACACACACATATACATATATACACAGCCCTTACACCCCTTTCTCCCCATCTCTTACTTTTTTCATCTTCCATCCTGTCATGGGAGTGCGAGGTCTGTCACTCCAGGCCTCTGCTTTAGTGCTTCTTTATTATTATGCGCCGGCTATTGATGCAGAGCGCCGGGGTGACATCATATCCCGGCGCTCTGCATCATTTTCCGGTGCGTAGTGATTAGGGAGCACGGAAGCCGAGGTCTGAGGTGACAGACCTCGCACTCCCTAATGTTGGGCCGGTTAGAGGGGGATTGTGTTCTCCCCAACCATCCCTGCTCATCGGACACCTCCTCCTGATGGCGCCTGGGTGCGCACTGCCCAAGGGGGCACCGGATGAGCAGGGGTGGTTGGGGAGAGCACAATCGTGCAGTTGCCTCGGCACTCCCATGAAGACTGCTCTAGAGGAGGTGGCCTCTCTGCTTGCCACCTCCCCTATAGATACGTTACTGTTTTTTTTAGGGGCTTTGTGGTGAATCACATTGCTGGGCCCCTGGGCAACTACCCAGTGTGTCCAATGCATTTGGATGGCAACCTTAATGTAGGGCTGGTTAGGGAGATTCGTGATCTCCCCAACCAGTCCTGGAGGCTGCAGCTGCTGATTGGGTGGCTGTGCGCCCCCGCGCAGCTGCGTCCAATGTGAGTGCCTCTCTCGCCTTACCCTTTTTACGGCCCTGAACACATGTACGTAGTGTTTTATACCTTACAGTATAATAGAGGTGAGGTACAATTGTGCAGTTGCTTAAGAAGTAAAGTAATCTGCTGACATTTTTATCAGGATACAACAGGTGTGATAAAATTAGGAAAAAAGGTTTCTGCCCTTCGGAGCCACATTGTAATAAGCAGTAGAGATTGAGTGGATGTACAGATACAATCAGGGGAGGAAGTAAGTGCAATTTATGGGAGTTTTGATGCATGTTAAACCGTGGTTCGCTTTTGAAGTTGTGGAGAACTGAAGCTTGGCAAGCTTTAACTCATACATTTCCTGATTTAATATGAGTTGCCTTATGCTGCTTCTGTACATAAAAATTCTATTTCAGCTGCGTCAGAGGATAATTCCGAAGACCCAGAAGCAACAGGTGACTGCCTACCTGTCTGATAAAGAAGATAAAGAATTAAAAGATAAGGGTGGTACCAAAAAGTAATATCTTTACTCGAGACATAGTTAGGAGGAGACTGAAGTCGCATTGGCAAAATGCCTAGAGGAAAGTGACAGCCAGCCGTTGTCACGTGATTGTGTTGCTCAGAGATGTGTGGAAGCCATCTAATAACTCAGGAAACATATTTGTTGTTAGATACATAAAACTTTGGAGAACAGATTGACTGTGGGAACTCTGCTGTACATAGATAAATTGAACTGTGTTTGAACTTTTTGTAAAGGGATAGTCATATAGCATATTAATAAACTCTGGTTTGTAATATGTATATGTTGTTTTTTTATGAGATAAGGGAGTATCCTGCATAACCTGCTTAATCTGTTTATCAATTGTTTTCAATACCTATATCTGCTTCAAGGTCCTCTTTTTCACCACGTAAGATGACTAGTGGGATCCTTAACTGCTTTTTCTATGGAAGCTTGTCATACACAAATTGTGGATAAAAATGGCCATAGTAGTTATACTGTGAATGACACACAAAATAAGAGGACCTTGGTAGTTCTATATATATATTTACTCAGAGCTTTC
Source organism: Spea multiplicata (assembly GCA_009364415.1). Classification (NCBI taxonomy): domain Eukaryota; kingdom Metazoa; phylum Chordata; class Amphibia; order Anura; family Pelobatidae; genus Spea; species Spea multiplicata. Next base: position 1,920 of record VKOC01021786.1, read on the forward strand.
CCTAATCTGAGTGGCTTCATAAATTGGATGGTCTAGCTATCTTCAAAACTTTGCCTGCATTCACCCCTTCCTAACATAAAGTACAATAAAGACTCTTTTTCATGTCGTTATCTTCTGGCTTGACTACTGTAACTCGTTGTTACCTGGCCTCCCTCATACCGGGCTTTCCCCTTTACAATCCATCATGAATAATGCTGGCAAACTTATTTATTCATCGCTCTAGAACATCTCTCTAGAACATCTCTCCCCTCTGTTGGTCTCTTCACCGGTTGCTAGTATGCTTCAGTATTTAATTCAAAATCCTTTCTTTCACTTTTAAAGCATCCCTTGGTGGTCCCTCCTTCATCTGATCACTTTCACCTTTCCTCTGCTCTGATTTCCACATCTCATGCACGCTTACAACATTTCTCAATGGCTGCCCCATCCTCTGGAATGCCCTTCCCTGACATATCCAATTCTTCCTTTGCCTTCAATCACTCAAAAACATCTTCAAGATCCACTTCTTTAGGCAGGGCTGTGAACTCACAGGATAAATCCCTTCCGCTCTCCTACCCACTTCTGGGTCCTCTTTCTTAGTCCCTCTCCTTCAATAGAACTGCATTTATGTCCACAAAAAATATTATTATTTCAACTAATGTTTACACTGGATTATACTTATGTGGCTGGTCCATTGCAAAGAATGGCGTGTTACTATCATTAATGTCAAGTATCACAAGTGAATTAGGTATACTGAACTAGCATTTAGGAAAGTGATGTGCACTTAATACATTAAATTAAAATTCTAACTTACATTTTTATGTGTGATGGAATATTAATGATAAGGTTTATTTTAAAATACCAAGAACCCAGTGACGTCACATTTGCCTACAGTCTTTATCCTAAAAAAGGTTTTCTTAATTCAAGAACATTATTGACTTTAATTATTGAGAGGACCAAACATCAATAAACGACTAGTAATTACTGTAAATGGTATCAGATTGTTAACATAAGTGTGAGACTTTGAGCCGAATCCCTCGCTCAGATATATAGTTTGCAAGGTTTTACCATACAAGCGACAGAATGCCACATATAGTGCTGGAACCCTTTTGGGTTCTTAAGAGTTAAACACAAGGAAAAGAAGGAGCTACTTGTAGCATAGTCTTGACAATTGAGGTCAGCCACTATAACATTCTTCACTTCATTGCAATTGTTCTGGAACAGCTGAAATAAGTCACATTTATGTTACAGCACTGCAAACGGTCAGACTCTAGCTTGCCTTTAAATACGTGCCCAATCAATAAATTTGGTGCTGAACAGAATCTGTTTTGTGTCCAATTAATTATTCAACACTGCTCTTTTTTACATTAGAAAGTTCATTTAATCCTGCTTCTATCACCAATGGCATGCCATCAAGTTCGCATTTATTTAAGTGTTGGCACCAGTGCACTCGCAAACTCCAAAGAGTGACTGCCAATTGCAAGCTGATATGTGGCTCTGAATCTTTTAGAAGAGCACTTTTTCACTTAACCACTAAATTGTAACATACAATCATTTTATTTCTTGCATATACTACATTAACATTATAGGATTTAAGAAATGCAATTAGTTTTGTCCTATATGCAGTAATTCAACACTGTTTATTTAGTATTTATTCGATCAGTATTATGCCTCAAAATATTTTTCAAGTATGTAATCTAAAAATGTTGGCTCTAAAACACCTATGTAACAGAGTGTAGGAATTGTTAATATGCATTGGAAGTCTTTTTTTATTACACTCGGTATGCACTGCTGGATTCTTGGATCATTGCAGAGATGAGATGTTTCTGGAGTCATCAAGCTGGCACTTTTCCTAGTAAAAAGGTCATAGAGGGGAAATCCCTGGTTATATACAAATAACCCAGTGAATGTTATTATAAAAGAACTATTAATCACTAAAACAATGCTTTCTCAAGTTAGTTTTTTCCTCATCGCTAGAAGCTTCTCTCTGAGGAGTTCCCTTACTTGGTTTCAGGGCAATCACTAATAGTATATGCAAAGCCCACTGCCTCAGTTTTTTATTCTACCCTGATTCAGAATGCTCCTGTTCACATTGACCTTTGTCAAATTGCTTCACTTAATCGGGTTGCTTCTACTTCGGACCTGCAGACTGAAACCGCCTTATGACATCATATGCAGACCTGTGAGGATTATGTAGAAGAGGAATCATTCAACGCATGAAGTTACTCAGCTCATGACATCTCTGGAGCCCATAGGAAACAGAACAATAATTAAACTCTTAATCTGCTAAATAATTATTTAACATTAAGCTCTATAGGACAGGGATCTCCTTTCTTAATATATTTATACCTATCCTGCCCAGGCCAAAATATCTGTAACTACTGTACTTATTCGATAACTGCACAATTCTGTAATTCTATAATTCTGTAAAGCACTAAGTAAATCTGTTAACGCTTACTATAGCTGTATACTGATCAGCCATAACATTGTGACCACGGACAGGTGAAGTGACTAACACTGAATAATCTTGTTATCATGGCACCTGTCAGTGGGTGGGATATATTAGGCAGCAAGTGAACTCTTCGTCCTCAGAGTTGATGTGTTAGAAACAGGAACAATGGGCAAGTGTAAGGTTCTAAGCGACTTTGACAAGGGCTAAATTGTGACGGCTAGATGACTGGGTCAGAGCATCTCCAAAACTGCAGCCCTTGTAGGGTGTTCTCGGTCTGCAGTGGTCAGTATCAGAAATGTTCCAAGGAAGGAAAAGCAGTGAACCGGCGACAGGGTCATGGGCAGACAAGGCTCAGTGAGGCAACAGATCAGCTACTGTAGGAAAAATGGAAAAGTTAATGCTGGCCATGATAGAAAGGTGCAGTCAGGGTCCCCATCCTGTCCACTGTCCACATTGCTGAAAGCGGACTGGACCACAGAGTAATGGAATAAGGTGTCCTGGTTTAATGAATCTCGTTTTCTTTTACATCACGTGGATGGCCAGCTGTGTGCGCGTCACTTACCTGGGGAACACATGGCACAGGGATGCACTATGGGAAGAAGGCAAGGCAATGGAGGCAGTGTGATGCTTTGGGAAATGTTCTGCTGGGAAACCTTGAGTCCTGTCATCCATAGGGATGTTACTTTGACACATACCACCTGCCTAAGCATTCTTGCAGACCATGTACACCCTTTCATGGACATGGTATTCCCTGATGGCATTAATCTCTTTCAGCAGGATAATGTGCCCTGCCACAAAGCAAAAATGGTTCATGAATGGTTTGAGAACACAATAATGAGTTCAAGGTGCCTCCAAATCTAAATCCAATTGAGCATCTGCGGATGTGCTAGTCAAACAAGTCTTCCAATTTACAGAACTGAAAGAATATGTTGCTAACATCTTGGTGCCAGATACCACAGCACACCTTCAGAGGTCTACTGGAGTCCATGCCTTGACAGGTCAGGATGTTTTGGTAGCTAATGGGGGACCTACACAATATTAGGCAAGTTGTCATAATGTTATGGCTGATCGTTGTATATAATTACATGGTTGGTCACAGACGAAAATACAAAAACAAGCTTTTCAAGAAGGACCCTCAGCAAAAGTGGAATCCTTATCTACCAAAAGTCTACCTTCCAGCTGTTACACTAGGATTTCAGTAGCCACTGAGCCAAATTAATAGGCAGATGGAAAGCATTAAAGTCTTGTGTTCACAGACATGCCTATTCTAGTACACATCACCGTTGATTTACATTTTAATTATGGTTTGCTGCAGTTGCAGATCATTCCTTAACAATCTCTTTTCTCCTTCGAAAAGGCTGAACTTAGCTTGGACTAATTGTTTGTGCACTGCAAGACATACACTCTTAAACTTTTTTCACACTTCCACTTAACCAGAATAAAGTTGTTTCAATCTGTTATTTCCACCAATACATGGGCCAAATCACAAATGAGACTGTTTTGCCAAAGCAATGAGGATACGGAATGACAGCACAATTTGATCAAGCAAAACGTTAATATAGAACTCTTACTACAGCACATAGAAAACACCGTATTTGCTTGATTATAAGATTACCCTGATTATGACAAATATTAATTTGAGAAAAAAAGAAAAAGCATGAATATAAGACTACCCTATGGGAAAGAAGTTTTACTAGTAAATATTAATTAATGTAAACATTTTTTCTTACAGCCAGACCTCTATTTGAGGTCCGATTATAAGACGACCTTGAATATAAGAGGATTTGCTCTGGAAAAAAAAACCTTGTCTTAAAATTAAATGTATGTATATATGTGTGTGTAAAACGAGTTAAGCAATCAATATCACTGCAATCAATGCTATAGTGTCAAATGTCAATACAGTAATCACTCAACTAGTTATCACTCCTCTAGCTGATTAACTCGCAACTCAGCAGGGACTGGGAAACCCCTCAGAACAGTCTTTTTCGAAGAGCCACTTGTCTCAGACGCAAGGATCCCTGGATCCAAACTGGGCTGCCCGTGCACGTTCTTGCAAACGCTGGAGGTGAGGCTTCAAAGTTTGTGGTTGCGGCCTTAGGTTTCTATAGCCGTCATGGGGACTTTCCAGGATCTTCCAGGGACAAGTGTCTTTACGTCGTGGCGTTATCTCTAGGTGGCTTCTGTTCTGTGACACATGCTAGCCCTCCATCTTATGATGCTGGCCAGGCTCCCTAAACAGAGGTCCTTCACCATTTTTCTCTCATGTGCTTGAGCGTTTCCTTATCTATTCAGCACAGTGGTCTGTACATGTTGATGCCTGACGCCTTAGTAACAAGACATGACTATACTTAACTAATTAACCTTGTAGTGACCGGCCCAGTAATATTTTCCTACATCTTTGCAGGTTTAATGTTCAGAGCTTGTATCCAACTCTTTAGTAATGTCTCTATTTGCACAATTCTTCCCATTGACACAGCAGTTGAAACTCAGAGATGCGCCAGTATCCTCTTTTTCTGAGGGATACCATCTTTTCAGTATAGGTCACCAGTACCCTCCCCTCCACAATGACGAGGGGTTTGACAACCCTAAGTGACTGGAGCTTTTTTGCCATTTGTATCTTTGTTCAACCATGATTCATTTTTTCCATGCTTAGTGTACCCATACAAACTATATATATATATATTTTTTTAAATACAGAAAGTTGTTTTTTTTTCTCTTTGTAGTACTTTTTCTAAAGTCTATCATTAAGTATGTAAAAAACCAAACAAAATATATTTTGCAATTTTACTTGGTATTTCTACCACAAATTAGGTACCACTGATAAAAAAAAACGCTATTTTTGTTGAACAACATGCCCTGAGTAGAATAATGATCTAAATGTAGCTAAAAACTCTCTTACACACTGCAATATGTTTTCTTAATTTTGAATCAAAAGGTTAATTTTTCATGTATATTATAGCACAGCTGCCAATAGACTCTTGAGCAGTGGGAATGTGTTCTCTGGAGTGATGAATCATGCTGTACTATCTGGAAGTCTTATGAATCTGGGCTTGGTGGGTGCCAGGAAAACATTACCTGTCAGAATAAATAGTGCCTACTGTAAAGTTTGGAGGCATAATGGTCTGAGGCTGTTTTTCAGGACTTGGGTGAGGCCCTTTGGTATGAATAAATTGTAATGTTAATGCTACAACACACAGACATTTTAGACAATTGTACATTTCCAACTTTGTGGCACTGGTTTCGGGAAGGCCCTTTCCTTTTCCAATATGACTGTGGCCCTGTAATCAGCTCCTGCAAGATCTGAAAAGACAAAGTTTGATGAGTTTGGTGTAGAAGAACTTAAGTGACCTTCATAGAGCCCTGACTTCAACCCCATTGAATACCTTTGGTATGAATTGAAGTGCTGGTTGTGACCCTGGCCTTCCAACATCAGTGTCTAACAAATGCTTGTTTGGCTTCAATATCTTGTGGAAAGCCTTCACAGAAGCTGCAAAAGGAGGGAAGTTCCACATTAATGCCAATAGTTATGGAATAGGATATCCAACAAGCTCATATAGGTATGTTAGCCAGGTGTCCACATACCTTTTGATCACATAGTGTACTTTTTTTTTTTTTATACTTTTTATTACTTTTATATTTGAAAAATAATGAAAAGAAAAACACAGAGTTACACATATCATCTACATAAACAAAACAAATCGAACAGTATGTAGACCATAAGTCTTAATATAATACAAATTGTTGATTCACAGGCCAAACAAACAAAATAACCTACACATAAAAAAAAAAAACACAAAATATACAGTTCAAGTTGGAGATGAGGGCGGGAAGGAAAACTGATACTGAAAAACTAACGTATTAGTTCTGGAGAGGTAAATCTATTGGTTATTCATCTAATGCCTGAGTTCGGAATATTCATTAATTGCATGCATTTATCCCAAATAGATATTTTGTTAAAATCGGCAGAGTGGAGTCGGGATACTTCCCTTTCCATCGTAAGTTGGTATTTCAATTGATTCTCAACTTGAACCCAATTAAAGTCGTTATCATGCTTCCATTGTTTTGCAATTATTCTTTTTACTGCTAAGCATAAGTGTAGTGTTAAATTTAACTGCACAGAGGTCATAGTTGGCCAACCTATATGTAACAAAAGTGATGCTGGAGAATTTGGTATCTCTATATGGATCCTTTTGAGAAAATGGAGGGTCTTTCCCCAAAGTTTGGTAACTTTTGAACAAGACCACCATATGTGAAGATATGACCCCTCCATCTGTCCACATCTCCAGCAAATTCTAGAAGTAGAATGGTACATGTCCGCGAGTCTAGTCGGGACCATGTACCATCTATAGGCGACTTTAAATTGTGTCTCCAGTAATGATAAATCCTGCAGCCTAGGTGACAATCTTCTAAAAGCGCTTAGCCATTATTTTGATGAGAGTGTAATATTTAACTCTTTTTCCCATCTGGTTATATAAGATTTTATAGATTTGCCTCCTTCTTGGATTCTGATTGATTCTACACATTTGGAATATAATTTTAATGAGTGTTTTAAATTAAATAGAGATACTAATCTGTGAAGATCTTCCCTCTGAATTGATATAACGTGCTTATTAATAAAGTTTTTTACACGCAAATAGGTAAATACAGATAGATTCATTGGATAATATTTCTCAGTAAGAGTGAAGAAGGATATAGTTTGTCCCTGCGACATTAGATCACTTATTTTTTGCACACCCGCTATTCTCAGGTGGTGTAGGGAAATATCTTCTATAGATGCTTCCATTATATGAATATCTAATAAGTCTGGGAATTTATTTTGGATTGTTAATCTCTTTTTAATTCTCATCCACTCTGAAATAATATTATCCAATATACTGTTTTTACCTCTGATTTGTGATAGCGTTATTCTGTCGTTCATAGACCAGACTAGTGTATTTAAATTATTACTATCAAGAGCTTTCTGTTCTATTTTGTACCAAATTTCTTCTTTAAGATGGTTTTGATATGTTCTACAAGTATGAAATATAATACTGGCTTCATAATATAATTTTATCAAGGGAAATCCCATCCCCCCATCTTTATTACGGAGACCCAATAAACTTGCCTTTATTCTTGGGGTTTTACCTCTCCACACAAAGTTGGAAAAACTAGTGTGAATCATTGTAAGCCAACTCTGTGGAAATTTTAGGGGGAGCATTCGGAATAAATATATCCATTTTGGTAGTAAATAGGATCTTATAGCATTTATTCTGCCCCACCACGAGAGTTCCACTTTTTTCCACTCTTTTAATGCTTGGTTCATAAATCTTAATAATCGGATAACATTTTTCTCAACTAGTTCTTCTAATTTCTCTGGTATACAGATCCCTAAATATTAAAATTCTTTAGTTCTGTTTGTTGTAAAGAAATTTTCATATAAACTCTTCATGCTTAAATCATCTAAGTTCTTAGGCTGTAGAATCGTTTTATCCAAATTTAGTTTATAGTTTGAAACCGTACTAAATTTATCTACTTCTTGAAGAAAATACCGTATTTGCTCGATTATAAGACGACCCCGATTATAAGACGACCCCCCAAAATCAAAATATTAATTTAGGAAAAAAACAAAAAGCCTGAATATAAGACGACCCTATAGGAAAAAAGTTTTACCAGTAAATATTAATTCATGTAA
>VKOC01021789.1:0-57267 GCA_009364415.1 Spea multiplicata
GGGAATTGCACCTATAAATAGGTGCGTTCTGAGGGGCTTTGTCACTTACTGGGCGATCCGCTGAACGATTACTGCACTGACCGTAGAGTCTGGTGAGCGGTAGCGAAGTGGTGAGCCGAAGAATCAACATGGAAGAGTTGATGAAGATGCGCCCTCCCACCCACCCTTGTTTTATTTTATTTGTCGTGGCTTTTATCGGGGTAAAGTTGCCCTGTAATAGGGGTGAACTGTGAATTGATATGCTGGCTGGCTTACAGGGCGGTTGGCATGGGTTAAGTGTTTATATGGTGCTCTGGGCTTGTGCCAAGGGCTTGTGTTTATTTTGATTACATTGGTGAAAGAGTTGAAAAATTACAGTTTATGGTTGTTGTTATATCTGTGAAACTAAATAAAAGCCACGGCCTGATTCTTCCAAGTCAAAGTGTATGTCTTTATTTGAGAACGTTTTATTTATAATTTGTGTCCCTTACAACCTCATGGCTATAGTGCCACTCATGCTGTAGTTGCACCCCCAGGCGGCTATAACAGCTGCCAAGTTATAACAGCTTTCACTCTTCTGGGAAGGTTTTCCACCAAAGTTTGTAGTAGTTATGTGGAAATGTATGCCCATTCATCCAGTAGAGCATTTGTGAGGCCAGTCACTGATGTTGGATGAGAAGGCCTGCAATCTCTTTTCCAGTTCATCCCAAAGGTGTTTGATGGGGTTGAGGTCAGGGCTCTGTGTGAGCCAGTCATGTTCTACCATGTCAAACTCATCCAACCATGCCTTATGGACCTTGCTTTGTGCACCGGGGCACAGTTATGCTGGAATAGAAACAGGCCTTCCCCAAATGGTTCCCACAAAGTTGGAAGCAAAGCATTGTGCAAAATGTCTTCGAATACTGAAGGATTATGACTTTCCTTTACTGAAAGTAAGAGGCCCAACCCCTGAAGAACAGCCCCATATCATTATCCCTCCTCCACTTTAAAACTTTAAAGTTGGCTCAGTGCAGACAGGCAGGTAACGTTCTTCTGGCATCTGCCAAACCCAGATTGCCAAACAGAGAAGCTTGATTTGTTACTCCACAGAACGTGTTTCCAGTGCTCCAGAGTCCAGTGGCTGCGTGCTTCATACCATTCGCTTGGCATTGCACTTGGTGGTACGTGGCTTACATACAGCTGCTCGGCCATGGAAACCCATTCCACAAAGCTCTTGCGGCACAGTTTTTGTGATGACATTAATGCCAGTGGAAGCTTGGAACTCTTTAGTTATGGAATCAGCAGAGTGTTTACGACTTTATTGTTCCTAGATGCTTCCACTTTCCAGTAATACCACTTACAGTTGACCGTGGAATATCTAACAAGGATGTAATTTCCAAACTGACTTATTGCAAGTCACTTCACTCTTTTTGTTTGTCCTGAAGAAAAGCTGGCTTTGTAGTAGATTCTGCAGTTATTTGATGGATATAATGTTTTAAAACACTGATTTAACCATCGTGGTTCTTCTATGAAGAGAAACTCACCATGTTGGCACTGCAAATTGCATAACCAAAAAGGTAATATCTAATGTTTCTTCATTTGAGAAAACCCCACCATATATTGTGCTAGATAGCATCCTGATGTCCGTGTGGACACAAATAAATGGAGTTCGGATCTGAAGATGGATAAACTGATCATTTATTCCAGATCAGCTACACAGACACACATAGTAAGTGGGGAGCGCTGTGCTGTAGGTAGTTAATAGCTTTAAGGTATATATAAAATAGCACATTTAATGCCATATTAAAAAAGCAAATTATGAATAATTAGTTTGTGATGGCACTCACTGTGTCTATTAATACATTTTGCTTTAAGCCTTCAGAAGTATCGGAACACAAGGCCATAGGTTTGTTTTGACTTAATACATATAGCGTGTAATACACTTAATTCAACACATCTTTATTTCAAACCTTTCTAATAAGTGAAGTGTAAGTAATTCGAAATATTGTCTCTCTCTTGTAATCTCATTTTCTCTTCTTTATCTTCTCATTTATTATACTTACTTTCATGCCTTGGTTACTTTACTCATTTCAACATGGTTAAGCACTCGTCAAAATCTGAGCCGATAATATGTCATGAATATGGAAGATGTTTCATTGTGACAATGCTCATTTAGTTTCATTACAGCAAGACGTAATCTGCTATGGTCCCCAAACATGTTCAGACTCAGAAGCTGTCACTTAATCCTACAACTAACATTTTAGAATATATTAAGCATTTCAAACCACAAGTCAAAACAAATGATGACAATAAAAGGAAGTAACTGACCAATCACCAGAAATGAAACTCTGAGGGTTAGATGTAGTTTTGTTACAAAATCTAATGGAGACCTAAATCACTTGTTAAAAGCACCAGTGCCAGATGATTTCTGCTCAAGCCTTGGCAAAATAGGACCTTTGTTGTAGGCATACATTTCACATAAAATCTAGGGATTCCCAATGAGCACACATGGAAACTTTGCAGGGTAGGCTTCCTGGAGCTCTATTCTGGATGGCAAATTAGCCCCAAAACTCTTTAGTGGGGGAGGGGATTGGGCAAGGACCAGGAGGCAGATGTGCAAGAATAAGTAGAATGGGCATGACCACATCCTACTTCCCTGCCCTATGAAAGAATAAACTGACCCATAAGCTTATTTACTACTTTACCCAGACATTTCATGGTTTGACAGCAGATGAGGAACAAGTTACCCACCCGACCATTGAAAAGATAAATCATCAACAAAGCCTGGAGAAAATGTTCAAAGAAGATTAAGTTAGCACAAAAAAAGTCAAGGCTATATGTATGCCCACATCTTCTCTGGTTTTTGTGTGACAACGATTCTGGAGCAGCCTATGCACCAATTCTCAAACATTACTCCCTTCTTACCATGCTATTTTACCCTTACAAAGCACGTTTAAATAAAACAATAAGAACATCTGTTATATTTGGAGTCCTGAAGAGCACGACTATTTACATTTCCCCAAATAATAATTTAAAAGTGCTACTTAACAGATTCCTTAAAAAAACAATAACTTAACTGGAAAATGCATACATGCTAAGATGAAGAGTTTGAATAACCCTGTAAATATATCTATATTTTATTATCAGATGCTGGATGAAACCCTTTGATGATTTAGTGAAGCATTCTTTAAAAAGTGTTAAATTTAGCTTAAGTAACTAAGCAATATAGTAAGCTGACCGAAGTCAATACTTCACCTCCAGAATGTGCAGAGTAGTAGTAACCAGGTCATCAGCCCACAATATGTAACGCTTGTATGGAACAATATTATTAAATTAATATTTTATGAATGCTTTCTTAAGAACATCTTAATTAAAATGTTAACAACTCTGATTTTAAGATGTTGAAATATTCAAAACTATTTATGTATCTACATCCAGACAACCTTTTTGCAGATAAGAAACTCTATCAAGCCTGTATACATTAACTCAGCCCCAAATAACAAATTATCACCCCATTCCACAGAAACTAACAAATTGCATGTCCCCCTCTGTAAATAAGTTCAGGAGGAGTTGGGTCATCCATTGTACGTGTTTAGTACAGGGTAAGTGATAGTAAGTGGGTGGGTATTGGCCATAAACTATATTCCTCCTACCTAGTTAAGCAGTAAAAAAAAAAAAAAAAAAAAAAAAAAAAGCAAACACAAAGCTTTAAAATATGTTTATAACATAATAAAACTAAAATACAAATAATACAATATATACAGTGATAACATAACTTTTCAGCAAATATGTTAGGGAATGAAGAATTAATTGTCCATGTTTCTTCCATATTTAATGTATGCTCTGCATGCATGACTAGGAACTTCCCAGGTAGGGGCAAGTCTAGCCCCAGAGAGCCTTTAGTAAGGAATGGGATGGTAGCAAGGAATAAGCAGGAATAAGCAACACGTGGGTGGGAAGTGAGCGCCACCACAACCCTCTATGAAGCAAAAAATGACCTAAAGACCCAGGGAAGCAAGACTAGTTAAAATGGCGAGTGTGACAAGGAACGAACGAATAAAGGAAGATTTTCGGTTTGCACACATTTGCTTTTCGTTTTTCTTATCTCTGATTTGGAATTCGTTCTTTGTTCCGCTGAATGGACCAAACAGTAAAATTTTACATGAAAACGCCCAGATTCAATTTCAAGCCTTTTGCCTAATACCTTCTAACTAAAGGGCCTTCTTAGATCGTGCCCACCCAAACCATGCTTTACAAAAGCAGCATATCTGCTTCATTCCATCTTAAGCCTGCCATAAAAGCAAAAGACATTTTATCTAGACTGATATCAAAGTTAAATTATCCCCTATACAATATGATGTAAATGTTTTGTGGGTTTTTGTATGCACCCCCCATCCACCTTTATGCTATGAGATGGGAAAGTTAAAATGTCAAGCATATTTTTAAAAATCCCTTCCTTCTATCCTACCTCTAAGCACCCCAAGTAAGGCAGAATAACATCCTAGGAAGATGCCAAGAGAGTGGACAGCAAAAATATCCAATGTTCTCTAGTGACATGGTCGATTAAAAAAAAAAAAAAGTGTCACAGTGTAACCAGCAGCATCTAGTGGCTGAAAGCTGAGTTGCACCCTTAAATATAGGCTACTCTAAATTCCCATTGGAGCTTTTGCAAAGAAGTCACAAGGTATTAAAGAATAATAATAATAATCTCAGAAATACTACTTCCCAGAAACTTGAGGATTAAAAAAAAATCATAAATTGCTGTATGCACTACTATGAACCATGCTTTTAAGATGGTACTTGGTAACGGCCATCTCACAACTCATGTAAGTTTTCTGCTGCCGATGTCTCAACTGTAATCTCAATTGCACTCAACCTTTGGGTTATTAACAAGCTCATGCCGTATTAAACCATTTAATAAGATCATTTTGTATATCACATGGACACATATACACCATCCAAGGGTGGCGATTGCCACTGATGTTATTTAAAAAGTGTGTACTAGCATTGGCTACATAAACTATGCAAAGGCCTTTACCAAGATGTTTTAGGTGACTTTGTAACCTCCAGATGTATGCAATTGAGAATTTAGAAGAAGAATAATGCATTTTTATTTACACAAGTTAATTATAAACACATTTTCTGCTGTTTGTACGCACATTAGTGTGACATATAGGGTGGAGGACATTGGTATAATCGCTAAGCAACCAAGCATTTAATATATAATAGAGAAGAGGGATATTGGAGATCGAAAGAGGTATTTGGGGTCAAAAGAGGCCATTCCACTCCTAAAGAGCAACTCTTCGAAATAGTGCTACTCTGGGCCATTCTGGCGATGAAAGGGTGGCCCTGCGACTATAAGGTGGCTTCATGCTATGTTTTTATGCTCATGTAGCATGCAGCCGGATAATTCCAATGAGCAGGTGGTGCTAGCGGCAGGCAACCTACCTTGCATTGGCCTGATGTGCTAGATGGCCAGTTTGGGCCAGGGGCTGTTAACATTTTGTTTAAGAATGCTAGATTCCCATTGCTGGTAACTTATTTGTAAGTTTCAAATTGACACAAATGTATTTCTTTATAATTGTTCAATATGACATAATTTGCATAGCTAAAAATGAACAGTGTATTAAGGGACCACTTGACATAACTCTCTGTCTGTGCTTCCAGTCCCCCTAAGACCTATCAAATTTCTTTTTGTTTTCTTATTCTCTCTCTGCCTTGCTGGAGTGTTACTTATGACGGCAGTAAATTACAGCTGCCGTTTTGTAGCCTCCAGGCAGAAAAAAAGCAGAAATATAGGATATGTATGCACGTGAAAGATTCAACAGCCGGCACTTCACAGAACAGAGCATCTTCCAACACTTCTATTAATAAAAAGTCCGTCTTTATTATAAATCCTTTAAAATCGGCACAACTGGGAGATACAAAACACAGACCAGCATAGCCACCTTATGCGTTTCACGACAACGGCATTTAGTCAGAGGTCGCACGTGGCTCTATTACTCATGTGTGCTTTTCTCTATTACTTTAATAATAACATAAACCTGCACAATTAGAAAACTTTATACAATAAGTCCCTAGCAGTGTAAGTAATCTGAGAATGACAGTGCCTTTTACCTTCTGAGTGACATACGCAGCTACCAAGTGGAAAAGCAGCAAACTGCAAAAAAAGTATGATGATGGGAAATAGGAGTTATGCTGTAACACCAATAATGAATGACTCAGTATATAGTGATGGTAATTATGCTGTCTCTGTCTGGCTCACTGTATAATTATAGGAGTCATGCTGTACCACCGTCTGTGTCTGGATCACTATATAATGATAGATGCTGTACCACCATCTGTGTCTGGCTTACTATGTAATGATAGGAGTCATGCTCTACTACCCACTGTGTCTGGTTCACTATATAATGATAGAAGTCATGCTGTATATGTTTTCTCAATGAGAAATGAGGCCCATGCACACATACTGTACATTTTCAAGTGGCCCACTGCAGAAAAAAAACTTGCACACCTTTGCCCTTTAACTTACGGCTAACCCCATTAACTCCCATTTAAGGATGTACATTATAAGCAGATTTAGTGAAACTACACATACAAGATTCATCTATCTTGCAGTGCAAAATAACAAAGCATTTGGCAATTATCTACCTGAATATATCTACCTGTCTGACAAAAATATTAATTTTAGAAGATATGTTAAAAAAAGAGTTTGTGATTTTTGCTCGCAAATGTGTATATTTTCTTTAAATTTGGTGCATATTTTGTAAGCCTTTGTGCATTCAAATGAACACTATGCCAGCTATGAAAACATACAACAGCCTTAAAGTGAGTTTTTGTCTTATCCATATATACTAACATTGGTCAGCATAGCATTAGGTATATACAGTAGATTTTTCTTTATAAGAAGGCAAAGCTGAGATTAACTGCCACTGAGTTGCAGAAATCTTTTTTTAATTCCATCTGACTGCTCCAAGCTCCTGTAGGTTCATGTGCTCAGACACAGAAAGCAAGATGAGAGGTTCCGAGGTCCTGCACACCTCATTTGCTCATGAATACTCAGTGTCTTGGCACAAGAACCCACTGGTCAATGCTTACTGATAACGGTGTTTATAGGAAAACATCTAGCTTTTCCACTATGTTTCACTAAAAGGTCTGTTGCTCCCTTTGTCTCTTGCTTCATAAATCTGGAGACTGTATCACTAATTTACTTTAATCTATATAATATATAATCATTTTTTAAACATGCACAGTGTCCTCCACTAATATTGGCACCCTTAGTAAAGAATGCTGTGAAGAAAATATCTATTATTTACCCATTTTGATCTGTTCTTCAAAAAAATACACAGAAATTTGGATTGGATATCAAACAATCGCAAACACAACAGACATTTATCCAAGCCTCATCTTCACCCAAAAAATTGTGAAATATATATGTTGCCACGATAACAGCTTTGAGTCTTTTCATGCCTGATGAGGTTAGAGAATACATAGCAAGGGATCTGAGACCTTTCCTCCATACAGAATCTCTCCAGATTCCATAAATTTTGACGCTGGTGGACTCTCCACTTTGGATCACCCCACAGATTTCCTATGACAATGGCTGTTAAGTTATATATTGCTTTTCAGGACAAGAAGGGCTTTCTATGGATACCATTATTTTGATCATATATTATTTACTATAAAAATTAAGATAAAAACATTTTCTGACTTTTATTAAAAAAAATCTGTTTTTACTAATTTAGTGAATGAAAAAAAACTGCAAAATAGATTATATTTTTCCTGAGTTTAGAAATACCCAATGTTTTTATGGTTTTTTGCAAGTTATAAGGCAATAAGTACAAGTAGCAAATTGCTATTTCAAAACCATTTTTGTAAATCTGGTCATGTTGCCCCATGTCCTATTTGGGACATCTTTTAAGCCAGTCAGTTCAATTTACCCCCATCAAACCATAAATGTTTGAAAACTAGACACCTCAGGGTACTTCAAATGCTAGTCATTGGAATTAGTAAGCTGGGCTCTATTAACTTGCATAGTTGATTACAGTACCTTTATTCAACCTGCAGGGGGGTCTGGACTTTTTAATGGGCGACTCCATCTTGCGAGAGGCAAAGTCTCTCACTATGGTGCTTGTGACAAGTTTTAACAGCATTTTTTGCTTGTATTTACAAAGGGTGCCTATATTGGCGGAGGACACTGTGAATAATGCGTCCCACAGAACATCCATGGAAGCCCTGTTCCTTCACAGACTAACATGGTGCAGGTACATCTGTGTTTCACTCACTTCCCATTTTACTGTGGCATTAGCTGTGACTAGTAATCCTCAAATACATATTTTACAATGCTGAGGAAGGCATATCCTATTGGTAGATGATGGTATGCCAAGACTAAGAAATCTATAGATTCTGCCTGCAGTCTGTTATAGGCATACCAGGAAACTTCCCAGGGTGGGCTACCTGGAGCTAGTGGAGCTAGAGACTTGTGGGACCAGGCTAGCTGCACATATGGACAGGTCAATAGGAGGGGCAGAGAATGGGTAGTGGTGTGGTCAAGAGCAGCTGCCCTGACTGGAGAAAGAAGAAAGTGACCCAGAGAGCAGTAAAGGTAGGGTTTCATCTAGATACTCCGGGTCAAAAACAGAGAGTTCCTAGGTACTGTTATAATATATTGTGTTATGATATCAGTGAATCAGGTGTGTGGAACAGATGTGAGTGAGCCTGATGTGATACAGCTAAGTAAGCCAAACCCCAGGCCTAGTATGCAGTATACTCTCTCTCTCACACTCGACGTCGTTCACTCTCTCATGCTCTCTAATTAATTTGCTACCTTCTCTGTCGACCCTCCAATTGGGGGAGAGGATGTTACTGAAAGCATCATCTTTTTGCCTTAAGCTGGTGGTGCTTCCGATGATATCCTCTCCCCTTACCCCAAACCCTAAGTTTACATTAGGGCAAAATGATGGCGCTTTTGATGACATCCTCTACCCCAATTGGAGAATTGGGGAGAGGATATCAATGGAAATACTGCCATTTTGTCAGAAGTTCCAGCCAGGTTATGTCCGTGGAAATTCCTGCCGGGTTATTTCCGCGTTTGAAGTTTAGCAGATAGCAGATAGACATGAGAAGAAAAAGGAGAAGATAAAAGATAGAAGATGAAGATAAGCAAACATCCTAACATCATACAGTAACTTACACACATGCTCTCGCAAACATCATACATTAACTTAGACACACTAGAATACCATACAGAAACATGCTAACACCATACACTTAGAGAAAGAGAAATCAGTAGGCAGCTCCAGAGTCTTGAGCAGTCTCAGAGTCCCTCTTTGAGGCTGCCCACCAAAACACTTGGGGTTTCAGCCCCCTTAGGCCACCCGTTGTGATGCTCCTGTCTAGCACTTTACTCCTTTCCTTAAATTCTCTAAGACCTTTCATGTCAATTAGTATTATGGTCAGATTAACCTTATGGCTATCCTGTGCATGTTTAAATACTGTCCAATATTAATCCTTTAATTGTCCTTGTTTGACACCTAGCTTTAGTACACTTTTGTGTGTACATATTTGCTAAGTACTCAGTTTACCAATTTACATTGGTAAAAGACATTTCATTATCAGCCCAGAGAAGGTTTGCAAGATTTTAGTTGATTTCAGATTCAAATTGATTGTTTTTTTTCCTTGAACTCACAGAAGGAGAAGGTTATTTTAGTGGAAATTGCTCCAGCAACACAGATTTGCGAAAAGTCAAATTGCACAATCAATCACGAATCCCAGAAATTGGAGGATGAAACTGTGGCACAAATCTGTGTCATTAGAAGGCAAATTTTAAAAGCTTCATTCTCTGAGATTGGGATGGCAATGATGACAGTCATTGCGGTGAATTTAACAAGATGACAAGAATCTCACACTTAATGGGAAAAAAGGGCAGGGTGTCTTTCAACTGATAGGGAAAACTTGTGATGCCAGTTTCTTACTGTAAAGTCATTCTGACCATTTTCTCACCAATATCACAATACTGTCCTTTATGACATTTAACGAGAATAAAAAAAAAAAACATTGCTTAAATCAAGTTTGTGAAGCATTACATAGCTGGGTGTTATCAGATCACACACACATGCATGTTTATTGACAGCCTGCTCCAAATTAAGAAATATAGTACCTGTCAGCAGGCAAAGGTTAGCCGATGTAATCCGTCTGCATATTTCCAAATGCTCGGTGAAAAAACGTCAGCCCAGGATTCACTAAAAGAGGCAAGAAAACCCCCGATGGCTGGAAACTAACAAGATCTATTGCACATCCAACTAAAATGAAATAGACCAAGGCAATTACATGTAAAGAACTCCTTCGAGAAATACATAGTTATAAAATAGGATCGCCAGCGCAGTAAATAAAAATAAAATACATAGGGCATTACAATCTGGCACAGACTACAGAACATTTAATTCAAGATACACATAACTTTCTAATTATTGCGAAATTTGCTTTGACACAACCCATAAGAAACAGTAGGAAAGTCGATATAAGCGTGTCAATAAAATCATATAACATAAACACATACTGTATATAGAATGTCACTTAATGAATATGGTATGTACAATTTCAATTTAAAGTGTTATATAGATTTACATCCCCGTGCTAGCAACTAGTTAATAGTGTTGTGCCTAAGGATCACTTTAAAAACAGCATAGCTCCTGACATTTCAAACAGCCAAAAGGCCTATGTATGTAACTGGGTAAGCCATTTCGATTTATAAGTACATTTCTCACTCTTTTTCTACACGTTATTGTGACTTTTAGTGCTGTTGAGCTCAGTGATAGACTCATACCCATCATATATTCCGAGTTCCTTTAAAGAAGCAGGAAAGGGGGGGGGGTTATTTTCCCGAAGAGGGACACTTGGAAGGTTTGAAACAATTTTGGTCCAAATATGTGTTCTAGCTTGATACACACAGACACATGAAAGCATATATACATACTTACATTCAAAAACACACACACAGGAAAACTAAAACTATTCTTGTTGCTGAAGTTTTTTAGAGCCAAATTTCTACTTTCCGGTATGAGAGGTAAATTTAAACTTAAACACAAAAACCTCAAGTATATAAAAATATGCCAATTTTATATAACTGTTTGTTTGATATGGCAAGCTATGCATTGATCAGTAACTGAACAACACAGTCTATATAAAAGTGTTAAAAAATAAAACTTTATGCTTGAGAAAATGACTTTTCATATATTCATTTTCCTTTTTTCTTAAACAAAACATTTCAACATTTTAAAACACAAAAACTCTGAGCTGCCTAGCGTGAAGGTATGGGTCACCATGGGGGTGATGGCACTTAACGGGAGTAGAGTCTGGGATAAAGTTTATATCATACAATATCTCTTAAGAGCCCCTCACCATCTGAGGCTTTCCAGGAGGTATCTGGGGTGAAGTCATCATCCCACTGAAATTCCATCAACCCGCAGCAGACTCACCCCTTTACCCCTAACAGTCTGAGGTTTAAGGGATGGGTCCCCACAGGGGTGATGGCAGCTTAGAAGAGTTATCCTGGCTACTGTTCACCAGACCTTCATCTCTTCTTCTTAGGTCTCAATCAAGCGGGGTAGACATAGCCTAAACGAGGGATATGCTAACATCGGAATACTTTAAAATCCCCCAATGTAATTTAGGCTCTATCAGATCCTGATGTAGTACACTGCAAACCTTCTAAGAATTCAGGAACAAATTCAGGATTTTATGAGTTCTCCAACCTGTTCTAGACATCAATTACAGTCCCTTTTAGGTCACTTGTATCTCACCATGCATATAATTCCCCAGGGAATGTCATTCATTTCTCAATCTTTTGTCTGAATCGCACGGGTCAGGCGATACAGTAGGTATAGATCTGGCAGCTAGGTTTTCCCACAGACGATGCTCCGTCCCTGGGTTTTGCAGCCATTTTGGGGGATTAATGGATTTCTGAAAAAGGCCCTCCCAGATTAAGGACACTCCCCATTCCACAAACACCTCCTCACCATTTGAGATTTACGCTGTAGTTGTGGCACTGTTGGATAAAGAATGGACGGGTGATAGTCACCTTTTTCATAGATTATTTTCCAACTGGTGAAATTATCAAAAAGGCCAGGCCGTCATGTCATCAGGTCACCATGTCCATATTATATGGTTCATGCACAAACTAACCTGGCTATCAGTTTATCATGGACTTTCAATTGTCTGTTTTCATGTGCTTGGGAAGTTTTTTTGGTTTTGGGAAACCTCTTTTTGCCCTTTTTTACCTAAATATCCTCTTCTTCTCTATTCCTATCCATTTGCCCCTACCACTAATTGTAAGTCTAATAAATTAGCCCACAGTTATAGGAGGGGCACTGGTTATTTAACCAGCGTCTCTCCCTCCCACTACAGCGTCTCACAGCTTCCCTTCCTTGGTCTCTTTTATCTGTCATTTTCTTTCAATTCTTTATTCTTGGCCGCCCCTCTTCCAAGCCTACCTAGTACATCGGATTTGGCACACCTCAGACTAAATTTCCCCTCTTTTTCCTTTATATTCCCCTCCTCCTCCTCTTTATTTTACTCATTTGCCCCTATCACAAATAAGTGTTTTTGTCTCTTCTTCACAACTAAAAAAGAGCAAATGTATTGCTTGGTACTTTATTGACGAGTGTGGCATTTCTAAAAGGGCGCCGGTATGGGAAACTATAAAAGTGTATCATCTGCTCTTTACATCTCATTAGCTCATTAAAATAATTGTCCTAATTTGATTGTTATCATGATTAATAGGGCAAGTGCTGGAGGAAATTATTACTCAATGTGAAGCATAACAGAAAATGTCTGGCTCTCTGAAAACGAGATAGGTGATCCAGTGGCTAATGAGGCTTAAGTAATTAAAATGTAAAACATAACCAGGGAGCCTGAAATATGAGTCCAAATGGCTGCCTAGTCTCTTCTAGTGCAGAAAAACAATATTGTATCCAATAACGGTCATACATTGGAACTCTCTAAATGAGCTAACCCTTTTGTCCACATGACAAGTTGCCAAAACCAAATAGCTCGAATGCTTGGCTCATGGGTCATAAATCTGTCGGGCTATAAGACATAGAAGAACAAAACGAAGCAACGATGCTTATAAACTCTGGTGAACCTAGTTAAAGGGTTAACTCAAGTGACAAAACATGATACAGTTGACATGATGTACTGGCATGCTACAACTCTCAAAGCCACTAACAGATTGCAAGTGCTTACGAGCGATTGTGAGCTTAAACTTTGCAAGTTGTGGTTGAGGGCATGCAAGTAGGAGGTAGAATTAAACTCAATTGGCGCAAGTCAAGTTGACCACCAAGCAAGTGTAAATGCAAATTAACCCTAGTGAATTTGTCACTTGGACATTTTGCAACCTCTAAAGAACAGACCAAGTGTCTTGGATGAGCTTCAACTTCTAGTTTGAAAGCTGAATCAAGATCCATCCAGGAATGCGGTGCATAGATTAAAATATGCACAAATGTAACAGTATATATATATATATATATATATATATATATATACTGTATTTGCCCGAATATAGGCCGCACTCCCCCCCCCCACTTTAAGTCTTTAAAGTGGGGGTGCAGCCTATATTCGAGGTTTAGCGCAGGAATGCGCAATACCTATCGCCCGACGCCCGGGACATGCAGTTAGGATTAGGATTACATACACATAGCATGCATAATGTTTCCAAATACAAGACTTTCTTTGCATATTTTTGATTTAGATTAAAATAAATGAAACTTCACAACTTTTTGACCATTTCCAAAGTTCTTCTTTGAAGAATGACAGGGAACATTTGTCATTGTTTGCAACTTGTTCACTGATTTTTGATTTCAATGTCATTTTTTTTTTTTTTTTTTTTTAAAAAGCAATAGCAGTGAAACAGTGCAGCGTAACTAAGGAAGGCTCCACATACCTTCGTCTATATGGATATCACATATTCATTTTAAAGGTGTCAGACTAGTAATGTAGCATTTTTCGTACTGAGTTAAGAAACATTCATATTAAACTTATAGCTGATAGTTAAGCATTATTCACCTGTCAGCTCTTTCCATAGCCCACTGACATTGATAGAGATTGTTTATCATTATGAACCATCTTCGCAAGACATTATTTCATGGGCGCTTTGCTCTTCCATTAAATAAGCAGCTTGTATGGGTTTTAATAGCAAACCACAGAAAGTTTGGCTGAGGGCTGCCAAGCAGCTATTCATTATTGCTATAATAGAAAGAGAAGGCATGCTTTATTCCTTCATGTCACATCTCTGTGTACTGCCGTCCCCAGCACTTGCGTGATACCTGCTCAGCTCTCAGGCTTGACAATCACTCACAATAAGCTTCATTATGCTTCGTATTCATACTGAAATGGGCTGCTATTCACGTTGGAAAATTAAAGAAATCAGTCATCCATTGACACGGTAGCGGGGCCCACACGCATACACACAAAACTACACCATTTATAAAGATGAATTTGAAATAGAAACCTATGCGATAGAAAGTAGCTGACTTTTTTTTTCTCTCTCCAAACTTTGCTTAGACTCAGGATACAAGGTAAGCCTATCATTCTATAGAAATGTGCAGTAGGACCTGTTGTAGGGTTGAAGTTTCAATGCACTCTCATGGAAAAGGATCATCTTTACCTCTTCTATTAGTTTTGCATGTGGGGCTCCTAAAGGTAAACTTTTCATAGAAGAAGATGGACTATTTACAGAAGAATTAACCATTGATCCAAAGCATTTATATAACACCAGCATGGTCTTCTGTGAATAAATCCCATTATATTGAAGTAATAAATATGCATACGTTTCAGGAGTCTGCAAAGGTTGACTCTTAATGCCGACTGAATACACGCTATGAACTTCCACAGCAAAAGCAAAATGTGTAGGGAATAAAATCCACAGACTTGACCCAGCCATTATTGAAAGAGGAAGCTGGAAACATATGTTAATATAGCTATGAAGCTGTGAGTTGGAATACTAATGTTTTTTTAGTTGCAGTACATTATTCTCTAATTTCAGTATTTTTTTAGGTTTGAAGGGGCAGGGAAAAGTAAAGTCACCCACTCACAGGAATGGGATTCTCGGGTTATGGCATAGATGAGTCGACAGATCGAGAACTGGCAGTGGGTAGATCCACATTTCTTTCTTTGCCCGTAGATTAAATGTATCCCTTGGAGGTTCCATATCTATGATTCCTGGAGCATTAGCCCCATACTTGGAAGGTTCACAGTTATTCTTATATTGTAGTTCATGTCTGCTGAGCCCATATCAGGAACAGACTGTAGATTAAAAGTGTCCCTGGCACTTCAAGGCCAGTTCCCAATAAATCACATGCATCCATCCACACAGTACTATCTCATATCAGCCTCGCAAGACTGTTACGGTGTGCAGCCATGTGGATCCAGTGGGTGACTGTACACTAAAGCCTTAGATCGGCTGTATAAGTGAGACGACAAAGGGCACACATTTCAAAGTAATATGAAACATATACCACCCTACTCATAATTTTATAATGTCACTTAATCACTAAAGCTTAGTCGTATAAAATGAGCAAGTTTATTAAAAGATATTAGATTACTGCCATTTGTTCTACTAAAATTTGCAGCAGTGAAAATACTGAAATTTATTTTGACGTCTAATCATTTTCTATCTAATATTATAATTTTGTATAGTTTTCATTATTATTTTTTATTTATATCACAAATGTCTTGAGTGTGGTTAAATCACAACTTTCTTTGTTAAATGAATGTGCCACTCAACTTAAGCGGTTGGAATACACTGAGGACTAGCTTAATTTATTCTATTAAAGTTGCATATTTTATATAAATTATGTTAACTTCAAGAACATCAGTGCACGACAACGATACCATCTGGAAAAGGAACAGCACAGCAGTCAACAGTATCTCAATATATACACAGAATTTTTTGAACTGCAAGAAAATATTTGCTGATGAATAAAGAACAAAGAAAAGAGGAAAAGCAAGACAACAGCACAATTTACCTGAAGGGCCAAAGCTTTGTATGACATTGTCATTTCATGGCAAAGTCAATGCATGTCTAATCAAGGTAAACCGTTTTTTCTCCAATGCAACCAGAGACAAATGGCCAAGAAGGTTCAAAAATGTATTGAGAACCACATTTGCTGTGATTCACATAGAGTCCATCTTGTTACTAGATCATGGTAAGTGTCAGGAGTTGCCGGAGATGCTGCATGCTCTCCTACCCCTGTCTGCTAGGGACACTGCACCTGCTGCCACATCCTGCTCCTGACTGTCCTGCTCTCTGGTATCCTGACCTGATATGTCCTGACCACGCTGCTCTCTGGTATTCTGACCCGGCTTGTCCTGACCACGCTGCTCTCTGGCATCCTGACTTAACTTGTCCTGATCGGGTTTGTCTTATCCACATGGACCAATATCCCCATGTGGTGGTCTACTCTGCTGTCAGGTCCATGGTTACCAGTGATGTAACAGAACAAAAGGGTCAATATCAAAGGACAACCAGGGATTGATCAACAGATTTGAGGCTCATATTGCAAGCTTGGATCACCTAATGGATCAATTTGCCCAGGCTCTCCAGACACATACTCTGCCACCCGTGCAGAAACTGCAACTGGAACCACTTGCTGCTTGGTGCTCTTCACCTACCCCCTCTAACAAATGCCTATTGGTGCATTTCTGGCTCTTATAGATCTCCGCATCCAAGAAAGATAAATACTAAGAAACAGTTCAAGACTGCCTGCTGTATGCCTGGCTCGCCTCAAACCCTCCCCAACGGAATAGCAGGAACCCATGCCACTGGGCTCTACTTGTCTCTTTGAAAAGATGCATAGAAGAAATAAGGGATTGTGCCTCTATTGTGGGGCCAAATGACACTTCACTCAAGTATTACCTAACAAGCAGGGAAAACTCTCACACCTAGAGAGGATCGGGAGACCTACTCTGTGTCTCATATCTACTTTTCCTGGGCAAAAGGATATTCATGACACTTTCAGTCTGCCTATACTAGTCTGATCAGTCTGTTCATACATCAGCACTAATTGATTTGAGTGAAAGCTCATTTTGTACGTTACATGGAATTTATTTTTGGACTAAGCCCTTATTGGTGAGAGGCCTTTACATCCTACTATGGTTTCCCTGGAGAAGAAGGGGCTTGAAGTCCTTGTCCTAGTCACATAAAAAGCAGATGGCCTTGAATGTAATTTCTTCTTGCTCATCTCCATTTGTGCTGGGGTATACTGGGTTTTGTCTCCACAATCCTTCCATTGATTGAACTCCAGGCCAAATCACTGCCGTAGTTTCTACAATATCCGCCGTTATACCTGAACCTTTATCGCCAATTCTCTGATGTCTTCAGCAAACAGGATTCTGAATTTCTGTCTCCCTGCAGACCATCCAACTGTTCCATTGATCTACTCCCAGAAACTGTTTCCCCTGTATGTTCCTGTATTGACTATAGTGGCTTAAACCACATGACAGTCAAGAATAATTACCTCATTCCATCTCATTCTCCTACAGATTAAAAGATCAACTGTGTTTACCAAACTAGATCTCCAATGCCACACAAGCTTATCAAATTTAAGCAACTCCTCTATTCTTCATAAGCTCTCATTCACCTGCATCGTTCCCAGACATTTGTATTGCCTCTGAGATCAGTTCTGGTGCGGTTTTATCACAACGAAAATAATATACAGTGGCGCTCTTTATCCTTGTGGCTTTTTCTTTAGGAAATTCACTTAGGCTGAGGGGAACTGTTATGTAGGAAATTGAGAACTGTTTATTTTTTATTGCCAGGGTACCAAGAATGTGAAAGCAAATGCCATGTCATGTACACCCTAGCAAAAAAATTGGGATGCCAATGATGAACCTATTGTTCCTGCAGACCATGTCACCATCCGTAGTCAACACCCAACAACCTAACCTACTGTTTTCAATGATGATGGCATCTAGTTTTGGATTGGCAAACTTTGGACTTAGACTTCAGATTCCTGTTCTTCTCTGCTCACCTTGCTACAGACTCTCTATTGGATTCTCCGTTACTTGACCTTTGGCTTTCCTATTGGACTACCCAGTTTGTTTCCTGACCCTAGCTTGGAGTACTGTTTCCTCTGATCCTATTGGACTGTTCCTGATATTGTTTTGGACTATCCTCTGCTCTTACGCTCCAAACCCAATCCTGGCATGCAGACTGGGATAAGAAGCTGAGTCTCTGTATAGCCACATTTTTGTAACATAGTTTTAGGGTCAATCAGAGGCTCATAGAGAGGAACTGGCATATGCTGTTTTAAACCAAAACTAATTTCTTAGCACTTCTTTTCTATTCATAAATGAGGCAATGAAGTACAAGTTTCTGCATAAACAAAACAGATTAAAAACTGATTTTTGTTCACCAGGTGAAAACAGGTGGGCCAGTGGCACAATTTATCGAAGATCAATTTATACCCATATTTAATGTGTGTTGTAAAATGCCTTCTGAGATGGCCCAAACAGTGTAGGTTTTATAGCATAAACATGCTTATATGCAGATGGTGCATCCATATGCCCAGTCATTTCAATTCCACCACCTGTACAAAACGTTAACTATAATATATGAACTGTTTATGTACTTGTATCAACAGGCTTAACGAAGCTTCATTGTAAAAAGTTTATCAAACAGTTTATTCTGTTTGAAGCAAACTTTGATACTTGTAGGCAAGGACCAGCTGGAGATTAAAATAGGCGCTTGCACTTAAGCTTAACAGCCTATAAATTTTGCACACTAGGCTATTTCACTTTCGTAGCCTTCACTTTCGTATTTCACTTTCGTAGCCGACACCTGCACTGCCTCGATAGCACAAATAACGTGCTATAAGTACATGGGAGCTTCCATCTCACACCAGTTCATTGGGTATTTACTCAATGGCCAGTCTGGGTTTGAATGGAAGTATGGTTAAGGAGGAGCCACCAACTCCTAACAGAACAGTGAACAGATTAGCATGAAAGTTCACCATGGTTTGGTTTACCTGACAGACATTCTACTTTTCTATTCTAGAAGCAAAATGCTTTCTGTGATCCTAACCAAGTTTGAGGACATAGCTGTGGGCCCTAGAAAGCATTATATGGTTGTACATTCTAACAATGTTATCCACAAATTGTGAATGCTAGCAGCATCTAACAACGAAGGGGAATTTGACACCCTGCCTAAGGTACAGTGATATTGTCACTCTGCCTGGAGCCGTTACAGACAGCCGCCTGTAGGCGCACCGGTGACATGCAACAGGAGTTGTGCTTGCGATGTACAGCTGGAGGCAAGTGTAGCTGGGCGCCGGAGTGTGTACCGACCTGTGGCTTGTATGACTACTCAATTAGTGTACCAATCCCGGCTGTGTGGGACCATCCCTAGGGCTAAAGTCCGTGCTTGGTGATTCAGGGCTGAAAAACTTCTGCAGTGAGCGCTCATTCTGTGAAAGCGGATGTGTCAGATATCGTACCCTTTGACTGCCACAATACCACTCAAGCAGGAAAACCTGTTCTTGTTAGTACTTCACTGTGAGGGTTTTCAATCAGAGGTGGCAGAGGTTACAGTAAGAGACTGTTCACATGCACGAGACAGACATAAGGCTATCCTGAATATATGAAAAGTAAGAATCAACATCCATCAGTAAGTTTTCTAACACGCTGCTTTATCTGGCACTAGCACAACAGTCGATATCCTACTATCTACTATTCCGCTATACCCCCTATAAAAAAAAACCCAGTAGAAGTTCCTCTTTACGTAGCCTACGGCCAATTATATAATTCTGTAACGGTAAATAACAAGATAACGGAGTATATACAATACTCTCTTACATGTTCTAAAAGTTGACCTTAACTGTAAGCAAACTTCAAAAATAATTTTATGTTTTACTGCAAAATCATTTATAGGCAGAACTAAGAAATAACTAATTGTAGTAAAGTACACCCCAAAGTGTAGATGCCGAGTTTGACACTAATCTGTACAGTTCTCAGCTCACATCTGCATAACAATACAATAGAACAATCACTAAAATGTATGGTCTGTAACTACTGGAGAGGCAGAAATAATCTTGTGCATTATCAAAGCGCCACAATAATACATTTGCTCTTTTACTGTTCTCAACGTGTTAGTTCTTAGCGTACAGCTTTGAATTAGCAGATGGATAAAATGCCATCCTTAATCAGATAAGTATTTTAGATTATAGGGGTCCAACCGAAATGTGTGGGAAGCAATTTATAAGGTGAAGAACGTGGAAGGAAAAAAAATTGTATTATATGCATCCTGGTAGTGAGCCTTACAGAAAGAGAAAGAAATCAGATCTTTTGTATTGATGGCAGCAGGAAGTAAAGTGATTTCATATTATACTTTGCTTATTCACATATTTAGTGTTTGACTTTACTAATAGGGTGTATTATTCCAATATGAAAAACAGAATGCTGTTCTGAGCAAATGCTAAACACACTTTATTTGATTCTACGCTCTTCTTGTTCTATATTTTAACCCATTTGGAGTTCCATGTTATGGAAGTAATAAACCGATGACTGCGTAGTCACACAGGGTCACCAGACCATTTCTCCTTTACACTTGAGACCATGACAAACGTATAATGCAAGGATGCATAGTGGCTAATTGATGGTTTGTATTTTCACGCAAATGATTTATTAGAAGGAGATACCATGAGTCCAAAGGCACAATTTCCAGGAGAAATAGTAGGGTTTACTTCAGGAAAATCTATAGTTGTCAAGCCTATCTATGCAGAACAAAAGATAAGAATTATAGTTTTTTTTAGTAAGCATTTGTGTAAAAATTGTTGGCCAACGTGCATGCCATTGCATTTTGATAATTGCTTTTAGATCCTATTCAACTTCGTTGAGGAGACATAAAAATCTATTTAAGCATCTGCAAGTGTTCCATCTCGTGTTATGTTTTAAGTCTTCTTGGGAATAGCTCATCCCAACCACTCTTGTTGTTCTGCTCACACCATCACGTTAGGTGTTAACAGTGAATGAATGAAGACGTCTTTCATGCTTCTGAGACATGCTACTTCTTCCTCTGGCTTGTCTTTTTTTTCTTAATAACCCTTATCCCAATCATCTTCAGAAAAAATGTACACTACTATTTTTTTCTAGTGTCACAGAACAAATCTTCAAAAAGATTTTTTTATTTTTGCAAAAATACCTAAATATTTAATGTGGCATATCACAGGAGTGTTTTTTTGAATCTGGTTCTTTATAAGGCTTTTATGAAATTTCTGGTAAAAGAAGGACTTTAAATATATTTGTTCTGAATGCACTTTTTTCAACCTTTATTCTCCGTGTGTAAGCAAGGCTGTAAAGAAAATAATTACATTTGCCCCTAATGTCATAGCTGTGACAGTAGAATGGCATTTAGAGCTTGCAAATACAAGGTTTTTTGTTCTGGTCTTAGATAATCTGGTTCTTAATCAGTATTTAGACGTGAAAAGGAACTACAAGCACTTAATTAGCCAAATTTGTTCTGCTAATTAATGCCATGTCTTGATGTGAAAATCAAAATGCGGTACCTTCACGTAAAAGCACACAGTCAACAGATAAATGTTCTTTGGGTCCAAACTGTAATGTCATAAAGTTCTCAAAGTTAATTTTGTTAGGATTTAATAAGATTTTATGATCTATATTATCTATATCGAGAGAGATCCGTGCTGCAAAGTACCAACCTTGGCATTCCATAGCAGGTAGGGTCGTACTAGAAATGAAAAGAGTCCCTGGCGCATTAAAATGGTGAGATATGTGCAGCAGCATGTTAATTTTTTATTCTCAGTATCTGGTCGCACACTGCAGTACCCAATCTGTCACTAGTGAGGGTAAGTGTACAATCCTATTGACCTGTGGTCTACTTGGAAGTTGCCTGATGCGCATACCTGGGAACTTCGGGGCTCCGTCTACCAGGAGCCGTCCCTTTGCGTGACGTGGCCAGGACTGCACACTGACTAGATATACCACCTGTCACAATGCATTTTTGTCATGTGTGTTGTGTCATCTATGGTGATAAGTACACACTTCTTCTACAGGCATGTGTGTCTCTCAAGGGAAGTTATTAAAAGTAGAAAAGGTTTTTGCGAACTTTTGCTTTTGACATAGTTTCTTTTTAATCCCAACATTTGCTTTATGGCATTATTTATAAAAATCTTGGGCAAATTTAATATGTAGGATAGTCCTCATGGTAACCAAAGGATTACCTGTGATGTTGTTGAGTCTTTAGAAAACGTTTCTTATATGTCCTATAGATGAAAGCCTAAATGTAGTCAAATGTAATCAAACTCTCTGAATGACTCCGTACCTTCCGTTTCCATGTCCCTCAGGTCTGCTTTTACTCTAGCATCTTTATCTTTATCTTCGCGGACATGACCTTCTAGTGAACCACCACAAAAATGGGTGTGCTTCTGGAAGCTCACCAGGAGGTCATGTCGCAGAGATGCAGATGAAGAAAGAAGATAAAGGGGATGCTAGAGACAGAGGAAGCAGTTGGTGTAGAAGGGAGGCATTCAGAGAGCATGAGAGAGAGTGAATGTGGGCAAACGGCTATGATTTTTGCCCCCCCCCATTTTCAGCTTAAACGAAAGGGCAGAAAATGGAATTTGTTGGGACCACGAATGGACCGAGAACGAGCCAGAAAATGTGTCCAAATAATTTCTGGACCATTTCCACATGTCTACGTGGAGGTACTAAAGGCTCACAGTGAGCATGTGTTTTTATTTCATAATGTGCCTACAGTACTTTATCTTTTGAAACTCTTCGGATAGTATTATTTAATGGTGAAAAATCCTAACCGTTTATATGTAAGAGAACATGAAGATGATTTACTGATTCTGAAAAAAGCTACATTACCATGACCCTACTCTCCACCGATGGGTAATTACTCATGCAAGCTTTACTAATGTGAAAATATAAAATCTGAAAGTAGGCCTGTCATCCACAAATGTTTTAATCTCAAATGAAGGAACTGTTTCTTAGCTTTAATTGAGACCATGTATTAAGTGTAAGCTATTAAACACATTGTGTTTAGCCATATAATATTTTTTCCCTAGGAGACAAAACATACATAAGCAGATTTTTAAATCTGTTTTTGCAATCTTTAGTGTTGGATGCATTAAAACAGACGTTGACCTTAATGTCAGCTACCCGCCAAAATTGTTTGGTTTTTTTGGAAGCAATTTTTGATACCAACCTTATTGCTGGACTAACCTGGAAACCACTTTTTCTATGGGCAGGGAAGCGGAGTTTGATGATATCCTACTTCCCATCTTACAGCTATTTTAAGGTTGTGTCCTGTCGTCTAGCAAATCCACTTCGGGGCGCCTACCCTCGGAAGGGCCGTTGTTTGTTGCTGTGTCTACACGGATATAGTGGAGATCAAACGATTATTCTTAAATAGCATTTTCCATGGATTTGTAATACATGGGAAAAGCAGCTCACAAAAACTTAACACAAAAAAAAAATCAGTGGGGACTTATTCTCATCCCCTTTCCTTCAGATCAAAATGCTAGCGTTACAAGAACTTGGGTTTTTGTTTAGTAGCTAATCACAGCTGCAGATAGTGGGTTGGTCGTTAGGTCATCTTGATGAGCAATGATCTTTTCAAGATAATTTAAACAGCGCTCTATTGATTTACACAAGAAGTAAAGACATGAAACATGCAATCACTGATTACTCAAATACACTTTGAATAGATGCTAAGTGTTAAAGGCTTGTTTGCTTGTCAAGATGATGTTTCTCTATATAAAGTAGTAACCAGGCTTCCCTACCGCAGAACGCTGTGGTCTGAATGTGATAAATGTGTTTTTCATTAGAGTGCACATAACATTAACAGTCATTCTTTTTTTCTTTTTTTACAATAAATATACAGACGCAGCATTTGGGATCTGCCATTCCACTGATAAGAATATATGTGCGTTACGTAAAGTGTATGCGATTCATCATTTAAGGCTCATTATACAAATTTGCAAGCCACTAACAGATGAAAAGAAATCGTTTTCAGTGATATGGACCAGGTTCAAAACTCAAAAAGAAATAGGACAGTAGGAGTCTTGATGATTACTTTATATAAAAACATCATCAGATGTGTATATTCTGAGCAATTTTTGTGCGTGCTTCCAATGCATTACCAATCATGGCTAACTCATGCTCTAGTTGGGGGTAGACATATCTCCCACAATTTTGGGCAATGTCACTCTTTTGTTAGTGGGGATAATGGTCTGGTTGGAGAGATCCTCTGATCTGCCCTGACCATTAGGTGGCAAAATTGATTCCATTCTATGCTATAACAGGATAGGCCCCAATTGCAGGTCTCACATAGTCTCCTCGCAATATAGAGAAGCTGTGCGCTGCGATATGAAGTCAAATCATAGTTTTCGTCTTTGCTACTTTTAGAGGGGTAAGTGCCCCACCACCACGTGGCTTTAGCCCTGCCCTACCCATCTATAAACATGCCCCCAGGTTTGACGCTTGAAATGTTGGTGGTATGAATATGAGCACTTGTTGACTATGGAACCTCACCTGGTGGTATCTGGGATCCTTTTGGGCAATGTCCCTCTTTTGTTAGTGGGGATAATGGTCTGGTTGCAGAGATCCTATAATCTGCCCTGACTATTAAGTGGCAAAATTGATTCCATTCTATGCTATCACAGGATAGACCCCAGGTTTGCCCCCAGGTTTGACACTTGAAATGTTGGGGGTATGAATATAAGCGCTTGTTGACTATGGAACCTCAGCTGGCGGTATCTGGGATCCTCTATGGTTATTGCTGTAGTGAAGTAAGCAGCCACTCTTGGGTAAGTAAATGTAGCTTTGTCTGTGTGAGTTTGTGGTCCTTGTTGCTGCCTCCGTTTTATAGTGGAGGTGCTCTGAAGTTCAGTTATTACACCAAGGAGGGTGACTAGACGTTTGGATCCTTAAAAGCCTTGTGGCTCATGGATCATGTGCCCACATAAAACAGTAGATTTTTCTGATGTAGGTTTTTTCTACCCATGCTCAGGCAGTATCTCTACTACTTTACATGCACTTTCCCACATTGCTTTTTTGTCCTACACGTGTCTTGTATCTGTAACAATCATATAACAAATTTTACATTTAATATTTTAGAAATTGTCAAATTGATAAACAGTTCCCTGGAAGATATTTATTTCCTGTAATTTGACCAGAAAAACTAATCTAATCCTTGACAAAACCATTTAATAAAAGCAGACTAGTAAAACTATGTATATTACATTTTAAATATTCCTTACACCTTTTAGCCACAATATAGGAAAAAAGTAGCATTTTCATAAACGTAGTTCACAAAGCATTGGAATTAAGAAATGCCTAATGCCGAGATCAAAAAGTCTATTTCTGCTAAAATTAGCAAAAGCTCACTGAAATTTAATTCCTAGCCAAAAATATTAGTCTTTTGATTCATTTTTCCCTCTACTAAGTATTTTGATAAGTGGCCTGGAGATTAAAAGACCATGGATCATGTCCTATCCATACAGCCATTATCAATGATTAAATTACAGTTCAATCTCACCCAATTTATGCAATTATATGACTTGGTCCTTAGCATGTCTGCTCGACAAATAAGCCCTCTTGTGCTTCTGATTCCTGGTAGTATTTTGGTTTACCGTTAAAATGTCTGTTCGAGGAATTATGTTCTGGTTTTAAGACAAGAAGACAAGAGAAAGCACCTTCCTTTAATGTAATAATATTGTTGCATTAGTAATTACATCATGTAGCTTTTAAACAGAATTTGATTAGAACCTTATATTTCATCTTATGACTGCTGATACAGACTGCATTGCTGAGAGATTCAATTAGGCTGTGACCTCAGTCCATTTCCTTGGAATGATGTAGGCCAGGGTCACCCGAATGAGGTTTTAAACCAGCTGCTGCTTGCGTTTACAATCAGATCTTGTAAAAAAAAAAAAATGAAGTATGTTTGACTATAGTATGGAGGTATGCTTTTATCAAGTGTTTCGGCTGTGACCCCAGTGCTCCCTCCCCAGAAGCATTACAGAAATGACTTGTGATGTGTACCGCTCACTGCTGCAGAGAAGCTACGTAGTACCGTAGTCATACATCCTAACTCGACTGTCTGACAGATCTTTACAGATTATTCTAATTGCCACTAATTTCAGATAACTCTGATTCTACCATACTAATCTACAGAGGAAAACATCCAAAAAATTGCTTGTTTGTCTTCTACTGATACCAGACACTGATATTTTTACATTTGGCGACCTAGACCTAGGGCACCACCCCTCCGAGGCTGCCATCTACATTAAAAACCCATTTGAGCTGTGTGCCTTAAAGGTGTACATCACCTTTTACTGCAGTCTACGGAGACTCTGTGATGCCGGCACAGCCTCCATAGTGTAAATGGGCCTGTTGGGGAGATCAGAGATCTCTCCTGTAACTGGATAATTCAACACTGGGACACCGTTGGGCCTGATCACCCAAGAGGGTAATCTGCTTCCTGGTTTTGCAGCAGGGAGATTACCGCCCCTGGCCACTTGCTAGGTTTGATTTCATATGGCCAAGGGAAGCATGGTTTTGTAGAGTACATGGCAGAACATCAGAGTTAGAATTTACGTTATGATACAACATTTGAAAACCGAGGTTTGCTGTGTTCGTTCGTAAAACTAATAAAATCTCCCTTTCTAATTGATGTCTTACAACCAAACCATCACTTGGATCCCAGCAATATACATGACAACCAAACATTGAAATCTTCAAAATGTAAGTGTACACTAGGTTATAGAATAGACCCTAGTTACAGAATGGGAGCCAAAAGAACCACCAGATGAGTAGAAAATATTGCAGTTAGAGTACAACTCGAGGTCAGGAGCCCAATAAGCAAAGCAAATGCACGATACCAAGGATGAAGTAAAGTCAATGTCACGGAAAAGGCAGGTTGTAACACGAACAACGGGAATCAGAAATTAGCATTTCCAGACTCAAAATAGACTCCTTAGATGCTCTATTTTGACCATTGAGTTGTGCTTATCCTCCTTCCTTACATGCATCAGTCTGCCCCTGGCTGGTTCATTCCTTGGGTTTGAAGATGTGCTTGCCTGCCTCAGCCATTTTATTGATGACAGTGGTGTGCATCGTGCCCTTATCCTACTCAGTGTCATACCCATAATTACGTTAAACTGTTTTATACTTTTTAAACACGACAATGGCATAATCGGAATTTTAACTCATTTTTTTTCACTCTTAACATCTGTTTTAATCCTGATTGGCTAATATCAGTTCCAACAAAAAAGGCAGAACAAATAGCTGCTGAGACAGATGAACTCTGATGACTTAGCTGAACCCATACCGGCAATACAGATAGCTTAAATGAATTTGATAATGAAATCAAGTCATATGAAGTCACGTCTCAAATTGACAACCACACAGCTGTTTTACTTCTCATTTCTGAGCTGCGGATGAGTGAACCAACCATCAACATCTTTGCAAACAAGATAACAAAAACATTCACCAGGTTCATAAGGCGACTGAGACGAATTTCACGTCTGCTCAATAATGTCACCCACCATTTTTGCTAATATGTTTCAATATATTAACCTATTTTCAACCACTATCTATTATACAATACTAATAGAATCTATTTTTTGCCATGCCTGGGAAGCATTAAGAACAAATATATACATATTTATTCCCGTTTTTTAAGATTTTGTATGATTATAATTGTCAAAGATACAGAGTACACCCCTCACATTTTTGTAAATATTTTATTATATCTTTTCATATGATAACACTGAAGAAATGACGCTCTGCTACAATTTAAAGCAGTGAGTGTACAGCTTGTATAACAGTTTAAATTTGCTGTCCCCTCAAAATAACTCAACACACAGCCATTAATGTCAAAACCTTGGCAACAAAAATGAATACACCCCTAAGTGGAAATGTCCAAATTGGGTCCCTTTCCCCTCCCCGGTGTCATGTGACTTGTTAGTGTTACAAGGTCTCAGGTGTGAATGGGGAGCAGGTGTGTGTAAACTTGGTGTTATCGCTCTCACACTCTCTCATACTGGTCACTGGGAAGTTCAACATGGCACCTTATGGCAAAGAACTCTCTGAGGATCTGGAAAAAAAGAATTGTTGCGCTACATAAAGATGGCCTAGGCTATAAGAAGATTGCTAAGACCCTAAAATTGAGCTGCAGCGCGGAGGGCAAGACCATAAAGTGGTTTCACAGCGTCATATCAAGAGCTTGTCTTTGGGAAATAGACGAATGAGTGCTGCCAGCATTGCTGCAGAGGTTGAAGGGGTGGGGGGTCAGCCTGTCAGTGCTCAGACCATGCGCCGCATACTGCATCAAATTGGTCTGCGTGGCTGTCATTCCAGAAGGAAGCCTCTTCTAAAGATGATGCACAAGAAAGCCTGCAAACAGTTTGCTGAAGACAAGCACACTAAGGACATGGATTACTGGAACCATGTCCTGTGGTCCGATGAGACCAAGATAAACTTATTTGGTTCAGATAGTGTCAAGCGTGTGTGGCGGCAACCAGGTGAGGAGTACACAGACAAGTGTGTCTTGCCTACAGTCAACCGTAGTGGTGGGAGTGTTGTGGTCTGGGCCTGCATGAGTGCTGCCCGCACTGGGGAGCTACAGTTCAGGGAACCATGATTGCCATCACGTACTGAAGCAGAGCATGATCTCCTTCCTTTGAAGACTGGGCCGCAGGGCAGTATTCCAACATAACAGCCCCAAACACACCTCCAAGACGACCGCTGCCTTGCTAAAGAAGCTGAGGGTAAAGGTGATGGACTGGCCAAGCATGTCTCCAGACCTAAACCCTATTGAGCATCTGTGGGGCATCCTGAAACGGAAGGTGGGGGAGTGCAAGGTCTCTATCATCCACCAGCTCCGTGATGTGGTCATGGAGGAGTGGAAGAGGACTGCAGTGGCAACCTGTGAAGCTCTATTGACCTTCATGCCCAAGAGGGTTAAGACATTGCTGGAAAATAATGGTGGTTGCACAAAATATTGACACTTTGGGCCCAATTTGGATATTTCCACTTGAGGTGTGTACTCACTTTTGTTGACAAGGTGTGTTGAGTTATTTTGATGGGACAGCACATTTACATTGTAATGCAGACTGTACAGTCACTACTTTACATTGTGTCATTTCTTCAGTGTTGTCACATGAAAAGATATAATAAAATATTTACAAAACATTGAGGGGTGTACTTACTTTTGTGAGATACTGTATGTAACAATATGAATAATGTCCTGGCTGTGATCAGATATATATTTTTTAATTTACTTATTGAACCTTAATGATCCATGTTGAAAAAATAATATTAAAGGTACATTATTGACAGCCCAATCAAAGAAGAATGCATATTCTAATAGTGTGAGAACCTTAATATGCATCCTTCAAAAATAGAATAAAAACACTTAGTTAGAAGCTGCAGCCTTGCTCCTGCTCCATGATCCGATGACTGAAATCAACGGGAGCAGTTTCTGCGCATTTGCATTGGGTCTAAATTGGGTCTAAAACACCCGGCGTTCACCCAGCCAGCACTGGAGCTGACTGGTGGTAAG
Organism: Spea multiplicata; assembly: GCA_009364415.1. Taxonomy (NCBI): domain Eukaryota; kingdom Metazoa; phylum Chordata; class Amphibia; order Anura; family Pelobatidae; genus Spea; species Spea multiplicata. The sequence continues at coordinate 29,543 of VKOC01021789.1, forward strand.
TATATTATGTGCCATGTGTTCAGCCAAAAAAGGTAGACTATGGAAATTGTACTTCCACCAATATCCCATGGTAAAAGTTAGGATATTAACCCATTTGTCGTTATATCAGCATACAAGATGTTACCAAATAATTCACAATAAAATAATTTAGGCAGCTATTAGATTTTAACATTCCATGTCTTGATTATCCTAAACTGTTTCATTTACAAGCTCCATTAAACTTTTTTTTTTTGGTCTCTACAGCCACCCAGCAGGTAAATTCAGCATTGGTGAGATATTAGTCCAGCAATTTGTTAATCTGCCAACACTACCATTAAATACCCTTTTGTACGCTGACACCAGATTAATTAGAAGTCAAATCTCATCTACTGTTTTCTTACTGAAGCTAAGCAATGTTGTATATAATTCATTTACCAGTGTAATGGAAACTTAATGGCATATGAAATGCAGAAAATAGCATTTGGCTGTAATGTCTTCTTTAAGTCTTAAAGGTCCAATAATGCGTAAGACTAGAGTATACTAAATTAGATCTATATTCCGTGTGCTTATTATTTTAGTATTTAAAATTAATTAATCCATTGAAGCGACCATCTCCATTCTGAAGCCACAAAGATGCTTGTTAACTGTATATATAGGATATATACAGTATATATTTGTGATAGCAATTGGCTGGAGAAAGTGCTTAATGGATTTTGTAAATGCAAATTAAACTAAAAAAAAAAGTTTATAATTAGCTTTTTTTTTATATGTGGCACAAAAGTTAATTCTATATATAAGTATAAAACGACAAGTATAAACAAGCACAAAATGTTTAAATTATAATGTTATTAATTTATTCCTGTTTTTTTGTTATGTTATTATTAAAAATGCCTATTATTGCACCTCTTGTTTATAACAGACATCTGGGGGAAAATCACTTTTTCTGTGACAATTCTCATGAAAATAAGAATTAACACCCATTCCTACAGGTAATAATCTCAAATCTGTAAAAAAGAAAAAAAAAAAAGGAATATTTTACATTCTCTCCCTTCTGGTTAATGCACCACATTTGCGTTCTTTGTCTACCGTATACATTATTAGGTCTTTAGTACTTAAATTGCATGACTCACAGAGTTTATTACGTGCTGTTATCAGTGATTTTTTATTATCCTTGTCTCCTAGCCTTGCAAGAAGTGACAAATTAAACATACTTCTATTAAAATGTTAATTGTTTTAATCCAAAACCTCCAAGTTTTAGTGCGCGGTTCACAAAGCTACTACTGTGCGTGTAAATCCTGCACGCTGGGTTAATTCTATACTCTGCGCTTAAACAGTTTCTCACCTTATAAAACTGGAATCTATAATCATCATATTGTCAGGGAAAGCAACAAACATTGTTGGTTATTACAGCTATAGAGAGACATGTGCCGTTACAAAGGGGCTTCCTTGGGCTATTTAATCTACAGTACCTATGTACAGCAGTGACATAAATAAGAGAAATGTAACAGAATCATAGCTATAAATTGGTGGAAAGTAAACAAGAAATAATAGATGGAAACCATTGTAAGCAGAAGATCGTAACTCACTGAGCGAGCATTGCTGACACACTATAAAGCATTGCCACGCAGTTCAGGCACTTTATGAACGAACATGCCGAAGCTCATAGAAAAAGCCCTGGATATTTAATCATACGTGAACGCGGCTTGTGGAAGCTCTTTAGCAATATGGTAGAAAGCACTGGAAGAGATGCTACGTTCATATTTCATAGTGCGGCTTTATGTAGTTTGAAGAGCATTTACCAAAATAACGATAGAATCAGTTGGGGTCCTAAATGGAAATAGTTAGATGAGCCCCCTTTGTAATACAAGGCTTGCCTTTAATTATGCATGCATTTAGCAATATCAGGCATTTAACATGATTTTAGTTAATAATAAACTATGAATTCTGGAAACTTCAAGAATAGCTGACGTGTTTTGCATGAGAAGGCCTCCAAGAACAGTAGACAACATTTCTTGGATTTGTGATGTTTGGCCTTGCAAATGGTATTTGCTTAGGCGGCAGCCTAGTTTGATATTTTGAACAAGACAACTCTTAAAATGATATAATGAGCAATTAGTTATACGTCCAGGGCTGAGGATGCAGCTAGTGGTAAGGTAAACAATATATTTGTTGGTGGTCCTTGACAACTTAAGTAGGCAATTACCTTGTCTGCCTTAATTTCATGTGTCTTAAGGGCAAGCTACACAATTGCCGAGAGCAGTTTGGGTTAATTAAAACCGTATATGTAACCTGACAGCAGCATGAAAAGGGGGACAATATTATTAATTAGAGCCAAATAAGTATAGGTTGTAGGAACTCAAATGATTTAACTTAAAAACATGATGAGGATGACCTTGAAGAAATGTGTTTGACAGTAAGTTGGGACCTTCACAGGCAGCTTGGTTTGACGTTATGAATAGGGGAATCCTTAAATAACTAGTAACTGATCATGTGTTTGTTCATATCTGCCCCCCCATTGGCCTGCAAACTAAAACATTTTAATTATATAATAAAGGAAATAAATGCATTGCTTTGGTTGACTATCACCTGTTGGCATATCCATTATCAATCAGAGATTGATGGAAAGTAGCTTTCCATCAATAGACGGATAAAAAAGAAGTAAGAGGCCTACTAAATGCAGTGTTTTATCTTTCAGATGATGATTCCATTAATATGCCCTTTGTGGCTATAACAGCTTCCACTTTTTTGGGAAGGCTTTGCACTAGAGTATGTATTTGGGAATATGTGCCCAATTAGCCAAAAGAGCATTTGTGAGGTCAGGGCCTAGCTCAGACTCTGAAAAATAGCCCCAGACCATCATCTCTCCTCCACCAAACTTAATAGTAAGCACTATGCATTCGAGTAAGGAGCATTCACCTAAATACCAAAACCAGATTTGTCCATTAGACTGCCAGACAAGGAAGCGTGGCTCATCACTCCAGGTAACCCTCTCCTGTACTCCAGTGAGTGCTGTGACCGTGTGCTTTGCACCACTCTAACCGACGCTTGGCATTGCCCACAGTAAACTTTGACTTGTGTTCAGCTTCTCTGACATTGGAAAATCCATTTTACAAATCTCCAGACGCATAATACTTGCATTGCTTTTGCTTCTAGAGGCAGTTTGGAACTCTGCGGTGAGTAATTCTGGAAAGAACATGTGATTTAAGAGCACTGTGCTTCAGCACTTGGTAGCCCCACACTGTGAGTGTGCGTGGTCTACTGCTTCATCCTAGATGCTTCCACTCCACAGTAATAGCACATACAGTGGATCAGGGTGACTTGTCGTTACAACCCATTCTATTGCCAGTGCTTGTCTATGGAGATGGCTGCCTATGGACTAAAACATCTAAACTCAAAAATTAGGAGGGGAGTCCACATGTTTTTGAGCATATAGTATATATCTGCTTTATGTACTTTGTTTATCCTCTCTACACATTTACATATTTTAACAGATCATCGTAATACTAAGGTACAGGGGAACATTTGGTGTCACCATCTGTTTTGATTGGATGATTTTTCGTTTGATTTGGAATGCTTAACAAGACAGGTTCAAAAAGATTTGATAGCGTGAAGTTCAGAATAACAGCCACACAGTTAGTGCATGGTCGTGAAGATCAAACCATCTCCTGCTGCAGTCTAGATGCAAATCAATATGCAAAAGATGAGGGATAACTTTTCAAAGCGTTGATCTGCTAATCAAGCAATGGAATCCCAACTGCCATTAGCATTTTGCTCTGTCCTCTACTCTTCTCAAGGACTCTGTTTCACGTTGTAATACAAATTGCTGATGAGAAATTATATTCAGTCTGTAAGATCCAATAAAAATAACAACATAAGCCTATCTCTACTTTTAGAAAAAAAAATGCATGTGAAGCCAAGGTGAAGATGAATCATGGCATATATTTTCAGCTTGCCATCATTTCTCATTTAGGTGAGATTTTCAAAATTATCACAAAAAGTGGTTGACATGAATTTAAATGAAGTAATAGTTCTTTGTAACTTCCAAAACTCACATTTCTTTAATATTGTCGAAAATGTCAAACTTTTTTTCAGTTGATTCATAATTGATGTGAAAGAAAAAGATCTCCGTGTTCATGCCTTTAGAAAACAAATAAATATATTGACATCATAATCCTACAGTACATTGATTTCTATTTTATTTTGTAATAGTTGCATTTCTATAAGGATCTGAGAGGGTACAGCTGTAACCAGGTCCTGATTCGCAGGGGCTCAGCCACTACTAGACCCTTTCTCCTATATTTCTGGTGGTCTAGTGCGGTGCAGTAAAGTACCTCTGCTCTAACTGATTAATTTTCGTGTTCCTTTAAGTCAGCAGTTATATTAAGCCTTATATCACTGCGCTATATCTTCATCATATCTGGGAATTCTCTGGGTTTGACCCAGCGTCATTGGGTTAAGAACTGCTTTGACTCCTGGACTGTCTCCCGACTTTGTGTGTTTGACGCCTGCTCCGACCCGTCCCTGTTATATCGTTTACGAGATTGTCACCACCTGCCCTGACCCTGACCACAGGTAAGATGTGGCGGTCATCGCGACAGTAGTATTATACACAATGTTGTAGCAGAATTTGTATACTGTTCCTTATTAGTTTATTAATTAATTTTACCTACATTAAGCCCGTATTGGTTAGGTTTTCTTGTAATATTTTTTTCTGTATAAACACCATCATCTTTGCTACTATAGAAATGCTTTGCAGCACGTACAAAGATGCTTAGCTAATAGATTTACAAAAAAACCCATACATTTTATCTATATGAAGGAAGAAAAATACTTAATTGCTGAAATATTATATTATTGGAGTGCATGGAAAACAACAATACGAGATGCGCAGAGAGGGATATTATGGGATCTGTTAAGTACAGAGCTTTCCTGATTAAATATAATAAATCCACTTAAGCATAGTCATGATAGCATTATGGGCACATGTCTAAAACTACCATGACCGTGATATTATCAAGGTCTCTGGAACAGAAGTTATAGTCTTTTATATATATATAAGACACTATCTTCAGTGAGGAACTGTTTTAGTATCTGATAACTTGAAGCTTTAATGCCACATGGACCCTCACACCCAACATGTATATATATATAATTTAGTTTGCATACTTTAACAAATAGAAATAAGCTACATTAGGGAGAATCTGCAGCTTCACTACTCGATGTGGTCCATGGACTCAGATTGGATGGTTGAGGTGAATGGAATTGCATGGAGGGATCAATTAACAAGCAATGAATGCCATGTGCCAGGAGATGTGTTCAACTTGCACTTCTCCAATATATAGAGACAATGGCAAATGCATATAGGGGAATTTAAACAGTCCTCACAATGCATATGATGGCTGGAGTCGATACTTATGAAAAGTTCTGGTTTTCACGGGCAGTGGATTATTAGCCAATTCCATAACCTGAAAATTTCAGGTGCCCAAAGCGGGATACGTGAGTTGGGGGGTGTTGGAAGAGGCAATAGCAAAGACCGCCATTGATTTGTTATCTCCATAAGCAGGTCAAGGGAGATCGGGGGATCTGATCAAAAGTGGGACAGTACCTGGGACAAAGGGGCAATAACTGAAAATTGTGACTCTCCCATGAAAATCAGGACTGTTTGGGAGGTATATGCAAGGCATTTTTAGGGGCAAAATTGTTATGGCTCTGTTGTTTGTTACGTGGTTTTTCCCAGTGTTGAGGTTCTCTGACATGGAAACAGTCTGCAGCATTTAGACACAGTAATGGCACATTTTATTTATGTACAGTTGTTTGTCAGGGAAAAGAAATAGGATTTTGTATTTTATTTGTCATGCTGATCCAATAAACAGGCTTATTTGTTTGACTAAGAATTGGAGCCAATATTGTATTTTCAGATTCACAAAGAGGAAATCACATTAATTTTTTTATTGTGTATGTTTGTTTTATCTCTAGTGACAAATATCTATTTTATCCTGAATGTATTAAAAGTGGTTGTATAAGTATTTAAATATATTGCAATAAACTACTCACTAGAAGCATTTTTTTTGAATTTGGATAATTGTTCCTTTTAAATGTCTGTAATACATTTTTCTTAATATCTTAGGGTCTCGGGTGAAGGGTCACACAGTCCTTTTTTTTCCTTTTTTTTTATATATATATAATGATGCTTATATATGGTTGATATTCCTGCTAGATTGCAGGTGACTCAATAAAGTGTATCTTTAAATAATGACAAGTTAAGGTTTCCATGAGGACTGGTATCAGTCATTACATAAGATCTTCACAATGGACTGTTAATGGCTTAATATTGCAAGAGTTTCAGGGTTGGCTCATTTAGAAAGTTCCCAGGTATGTACAATGTTATTCTGTTTCTTTGTTTGTAACGTACGGATGGGTCTCCGACTAGAGATGCCTCTTTAAGGTTAGGAAAATAAAATGATACTGTAGTTAGAACGCACTATACCACTGGCCATATCTTCCATAAAGTACAACGATCCCTTGCTTTAAATCCAAACCCCTCCAAAACAGTTGATGAACAAAAAGCACAATTTGTAACAGTGGCAGTTCCCCTTTTAGTTGTACATTAAATAGGATGCTTATTAAATGTCAATTTAAAGAAATAAAAGAACAAAATAAATGCTATACAATAAAAATCCATATTAATCACATTCTGCATGGACACTAAAATATTGTATTTTATCCAATTTAATGGGCGAGAATATTTAAATGTTAATTATTTTGAGTAAATATTTTTTCCCTTTTTAAATTTGCACTTCTAAAAGAACAGTTGTTAATTAAACAGTGTGAATCAAACAGTGACGACTCTAGGAACAATATATAGGGGGGCACATAAGATACCACAGTCAAAACTAGGGGGGGCACTAAAAAGTTCCACCACCAAATCACAAATCATGCCACCGAAAAAATGAAATAAATAATACCAGAGTATTGCAGTATGCAATAATACATTTTTCTTTGATTAACATAATACTTAAAAGACACGCTTTCAAAAGTTTTCCTGTCTTCCTCAGGTATTGCTTCAGACCTGAGAAGGAGAGGGACATTTTTCTTTATAGCTTACAAATAAGTGCAGAGACAGAGTGACAGGCACTCGCACTGCCTGGTTGTTGTGAGCAGAGCTGTAGCTCGATCTTTTTGCGCCTGATGCAAAAATTTGTTATTTTATTGACACTGCCCTTACACACTGCCTTTACATATCCCTGTCCATAAACACACATATTCACATATACTGCCTTTACACACACCTGCCCACAGACACACACATACACCGCCCTTATACACACCTGCCCACAAACGCACACATACACTGCCCTTACACACCACTGCCCATAAATACACATATACACATACACTGCCCTTACACAACCCTGCCCATAAACACACATTGCCTTTACACACAACTATTCATAAACACACACATATACACATATACTGCCCTTACACACACCTGCCCATGAACACATAAATACCTACACTGCCCTAACGTACGCCTGTCCGTACTCACATGTATAGACATACACTGCCCTCACACAACCCTTGCACACATACACACACCCCAGCTTACAAACACATTTACTTACCCTGGTCTTACACACACCTGCCCATACATATACACCTGCCCATACATATACACCTGCCCATAGACACACACTGACCTTACACACACCAACTTACAAACACACACACACATACACATATATACACATATACTGGACTTACACCCCTTCCTCCTCATCTCTTACCTTTCTCATCTTCCATCCTGTCACGGAAGCTCTAGGTCTGTCATTATAGACCTCTGCTTTAGTGCTCCCTCAGGGCTGGTTGGGGAGAACACAATCTGAAGTCCGGCACATGGGAGGCAGCCTCTTTCCCTAAAAACACGCTACTGTTTTATGGGCTTCATGGTGAATCACATTGCTGTCAGCAATGTGATTAACCATAGGGCCCCCAGAATGCAGGACACTTGTGCAACTGCCCAGTGTGCCGGTTAGATGGGAAAAGTCTCTTCCCCCAAACTGTTTCCATCAGTATACCATAAAATTTTGGACAATGCTATGCTTCCAACTTTGTTTACAAATTCAGGGTTCCATTGCCTTTATAGTCTGTGTATCTTCTCTAGTGTAAAGAAATGTTGACAAAATAGAAACATGGTTGATATCGGTAATAAAAGAAATGTAAACGGGTAAGATGAAAAATGTCTACAGCAGAGTGAACATTTTTAAAAAATTTAACACAAGGTTTGGCTTTTAGTGATCAGAATTATTTGTATGTTCTAGATCAGTCTCTATAAACAAAACAAAACCAAAAAATACAGTAAACAGTAATAAGCTGTATAAGACGATATGTACTACTCGGGCTTCAGGGGGGCAGTCTTACCCAATCAGCCGTCCTGAGACCTGGTGTCCAAACCAAAAAACACACAAAATAGAAGATTGGAGAGAAAACTCCAGCGCTGTGGAGAATCCAACACTACTGAAGTCCAAATGCGACAGGAATTAGTAACGATGAACAAGATAGGGACAAGCTCCAGGGAGCAGAGGTCTGGACTAACATGTTTTGAGCCACATGGCTCTCATAAAGCCTTGGAGGTATTTTTGTTTCTTCAATCTATAGCATTAGTTTTATCAGTCATGCCATCTTTCCATGCCTAATTAAAGGAAGATCATTCGGCAGAGAAACTTATATAAGGTACTATGAGTCAATGCCCTTTCCTGTAACTTTCTGTTACTGAGGTTATTAACGTTTCAATAATACAGATCTTTAATGATGTCATAATTCAAATTAACCTCTTAAGGACAATGGGCGGTCCCTAAACCCATTGAAAACAATGCATTTTGTACATGTACAGGCTTTGTCATTAAGGGGCTAAAAAAATGAATGCATCCAATGACTGCAATAAATTCATTTATATAAACAGTGCTTGCTGTATATATATATATATATTGTCTTTAATAGACAGGTTGAAATTTGAGTAATAAGGTGAAGACCATTTTTTAGCTAAGTGTTTTATATCCTAGTACAGGAAACACTGCACTCAATGCACAAAAGGAAAGAGCCAGAAAAATAGAACCACCTATTCTCCAAAGGTCTCTTTCAACATAAAAACCGCTACTTTTATGCAAATAATAATAATAATATCAATAATAACATATTGGTAGCATATAGAACTGCAGGTAAAGGCCCTATGTAGATTTTTTAAAAAAAAATAAACCCAAATTTGCCATTTTGGACAGTGTACGACAACAATAGTAAAACCCTAGGTTGATGAAAAGCCGTCTCTGGTTAGCTGTATTTCCAGCTTCATATAATTGTAAATATGATCTCTGAGAAATGGGCCACAACACACAGGAAATACTATTAGAAGCTTTTATCTTAAAAAATACCTGTTATTGATAATCTACCTAATCACCCATTACCACTCCATATTGTGAAATGTTTTCTTTGCTAATCTACGTTCTCTTGTCCTTGTAGAACAAATGACTTAATAAACCATGGAGCATGCAATTTAATTAACCCAGGTCTATTTTCTTGATGTTCCTTAAATGCTGGGTCTCAAGAACAATCCTATTTCAATGTATTTCACAATGAACAACACTGGTTATCTTTTCCATTTACTCAAGGGCACTGCAGTTGTTACATGGCTTACATCCTTGTCCCTGGGATTGATACCACTGACAGAAATTGCTTTCAGAGTAATACATTCCAACAGACGTTCAAACACCTGATAAGCAAAGACTAAACTACAAGCAGTTCTGTTAAAACAAGAAATGTCTATTTTGTGCTGGAATTGAGCAAAAAATCACTTAAACTTGTACAAATTAGTCATTTTAAAAAAAAGTTTTTATATTTTTTGTTTACACTTAAAATTAACTTTAAATATATATGGTTACTGATACTATGTGTGTTTGAAGCATCATAATTTAAAAAATAATGTGTTTACCAATATATTTTGAATATAGTACCTATTATTGTGAACATCCATTATTAACTTATAACATTGCGGGGATGCATACATTTATGTGCGGGACAATATTTTATCCTACAGAAAATATGTGGCAGAACCACAACATATAAGATTCATAAAGTGTGAATAATCCAGAAAAAAGTCAGTTTAAAGAAAATGTCTAACAAAAGAAGTATCAGCTGCATAATCTTTGCTTGGCTTTTATACCATGCATTCGATCGAGCAAATATATTATATCCTCCTGTACAAGCTTTGGACTTACAAGAAATGGAAACTGAAAAACCAATAAACGTTTCAGGACTGTAGTCGCAAAGGCGTTAAGTGCATTATATCTTCAGATACAAGCTAAAATTGTACACTCTGTAGATTTGTTGCAATGTTCTAAGACCAGCATATCCTCAATTACTGCTGGGGCTGATTTTAAATGGATTTTTTATTGTCAGAGGTTGAAAAGGTGGATATTGTTCTACAAGTAACAACCAAGGATTCGGTTTCATAGTGTAAAACATGTACCTGGTAACTTATTATCTGTTGCAGATAATTTATGCAGGTCCTAAGACAGAAGAAGTTAAGATGGTAAAAGTAAATACTAAAATGAATCTGATCTTTTGGCACTTGGCCATGTTTTTTTTAGGATACGTTCTAGAGTATTACACCCTTTTTTACATTGAATAACCTCAATTTACATATTGCGGTAATACCAAAAAAACTATGCTAAGCAGCAATACGTACAGATTTGAAAATGTTTTTCAAAGTATCAAGAAAAAAAACTTTGTTGCATGCTTAATATACTGCGGTTTGGATCAGTAACCTTATTTTAGACAGAAACTAGGCTTAAACCCTACTAAGGATCACAGGTCGCCAGCTGACACCAATCATCTAGCATCTAGCCTGTGTTTCCATTCTGTACCTATCTATGTACCCCTTGTTTTGATTTTATGGTCTATGGACATTTAACAATGGATGCTTCCTCTCTATTCCTTGGTGTCAGCTGGCGACCTGTGATCCTTTGTACTTAGTGGATTTTTGCACCAGATCCCATACGCTTTAGCACCCATTGGGAGAGAGATCACTACACTACAGGTCTGGAGCTACTCCCAAGTTGGTTTTTGCTAGTAAACCCTACTACTCGAGAAGGAACTCAAATACCAAAACGTTTTGGGTGTTGATCACCATACCTCAGAACTCTCTGTGTAAAGTACTGCTTCCCCAAGTCTCCGGATCACACTCCACTTTCTTTGGGCAGGGAAGTGTCTTTTAGCCATGTCCATTCCCGGCCCAATTCTCATCCCAGTCCCAACCCTTTCAATGCTATCTGGGGCCAGCATCCTCCCAAAACACATCTGCATATCAAATAGCTGGAGAAGGCGTAGAGAAAGAGGCAAAGGCATATTTGGGAGAATCTGCAGAATCTCCCATGTATTTGGAAGGGCGATACTATAAGAAAATTAAAGGCACCACTCATCTGTCACATGCATAAAGTGCACATTGTGGCTAGCACAATCCTTTTGTAATTTTCAATAATCAAAATTCAAGCATAGATTGCATTACGTTTATTTTTTAGATTGCTAGTAGATTCTGTAGCAGTGTTAATATGAAATATAGAATTTGGTCGTCTGTTATATGTAAATAAATGTACAATAGGGGTTATGTTGTCCATTTTTTTTCTTGATTTGCTTTAAGACATACCGGTACAGAAAGGGAAGAGATGCTTGCTCTTGTAATCTATTATGACTTCAAACCGCAATTCTTTAATTGTACAAATTACAAACATTTTATAGTCCATACAAAAGCATCATCATTAATAGAGGCAACGTTAATTTTCCATATTCTCCTTAACATCAAAAAGGTTCACAAGGGTTAATCTGCCACATAATTATGATAATGCATCAAAAGGTAGAAAAAATGATGGAATAATCAGAAGAAAACAAATTAAATTTAATGAACACGATGAAACATAATTAAACATATTACTGAAAAAGTATGTTTTGCACTACTGCTGTTTCATAACAGCACATTTTATTTTTCTCATTAAAACCCTTTGAATAAACAGCACGTTAGTGCTTTTAATCATGTCTCAGATACACCATCATGATGGAAAACAATAATGTGCCGTTTATTCAACAGCATTTCTGATGAGAAACAAAACTGTGGTCATGTAAAGTATAAGTATATTCTTCCATTTCACTTTTAAGGTTTCTGTTGGTCTCCAGAGGATTATGAAGAGCAATATATATTTTATATGCCATAGAATAAAGGCAGACACATCGCTACTGTATGTAGCATCCATATTTTATCATATGTAGGTTTAAAGGGGAATGGTCAAATTCTTGTTTATTCCTTATCCTGATTTTTACACACAAAAACAAACCATAGAGTGTTATCTTCTTAGGAGATACATAGTAGGAAAAATGGGCTCAAGATGACTACATTTCTCCTTCCTAGTGGTACTCTATGTTCTGCCTCTATTGACTGACCATATTATGATGATATTAACACTGTACATGTCACATAGAATAGTTCAAGGTCAACTTACTCAACAACACATTAGTCTGTACAGTCTCTGCTTTGGCATTAGGGAGCCCTGGAATCTATTTCATCACGGATAATGAGCTTCTTGATCACCCTAGGGTGCCAGCAATCTGGTTTCGCTAATGTCAGTTGGTGTTCCATTTGATAATATATACGTAAAATCAGGGTGTATTCCAGATGTAATTGATGGAGCTGCACTGGTTAATACTGTCATATGTCAACCCGTTCTAGTTTATGCAAGCAAAAAGTAATAATGTCGATCTTGAAGCTGTAAAGCTGTATTTTTATTAAAGAGACTTATTAATGTCCATCCAACCTTACTACCAAAAAATGCACATAAAAGCATTCTGTAATATGCTTTCATTACCAGTAAAGTGGAAGATACTTAGCGCATAATATATATATATATATATTATATATTATTTATATATATATATGCTACTCGTTATATTTCAAGTTTATTCTTTCCTTATTAATATACACAGAATTCTCTTTACAAAGCAATCTCGACCAGAAGATGTTAAAGCAAATATGAAATACAATGAAAGCAGTGTGAATCTTAGTTAAATTTCCACCTTTTATTCCAACACCATTAGACTTTATGGTCTGTTTTTGTAGGCAAATAAGCAGATTAGAGCAAAAGACGAGGCCTTCTGGTCTTGATTTCTCTTGCAGTAGTTTTGTGACACTCTGTTTTATTTGGTTTTTGTTATTTGAATATGGAATTCTTCATCTTCTTTTGGACCACCGACTGAGTAAAAACAAAGAAAAACCCTATCCAAGCAAATACATGGTGTTTACTCTCTGGCAATGATTATCATGTATAAGTCATCAAAAGGTTATGTTTATATGAGGGAGGTTTGCAAGTAGAACATTTCTAGTCAGTTAAATCACAACTGAAAATATTTTCAAGGTCTTTACACGCTTCGGTGACTGTCCAAAACCAACAGAGGGTTTGTATATTTCATCCCGGCTCAAGACGGCCTAACTTAATGAAATATTCTTTTGTTATGTCTGAAGTGGAGCACATTGAAATATTTCATGAAATAGCAGATGACTATTTATTTCTAGAAAGACTATAAAACTGTTGCCCATTACTGATTTTTGCATTCTCTCAAAAATGAAATCAGTTTGGTACCTCCAGGGATTTACACCCTCTAATGTCAGCAAAGTCACTGAGTTTCATACCTTAATATATAAATTAATATACGATAATACCAAATACTCACAAGTTTTCTTTGAAATTCCTTGTTCAGAAGGGTGTTTGTCACAGCTCACTTTATCTAGGTCAGTAGTAGAAACAGAGGGTGCCAAAGGAAACCACCAGATTCCACTACAAATACCGATTTCTTAAATGGTGAAAATCTTTATTTTCTAACATGGGATTTCATATAATCTTATTAGTATAAATTAAAAGTGCAATTAATTATTTGGGGAGCTTTTTAAATGCTAATATGGCTAAAGATTGTTCTAATAGGAGTGTAACAACCATGAACCCAATAGCGGAGATCGGAAGAAGCAGGGTCCAAGGGATGCAGGGAAAAACAGACTAGCCTGGTCGGCAACAAACAGGCACATCAGGAACAAAATCAGTAGGCAGAGTCTTAGTCCTACAAGGAGTATGTATACTCAACTATTGTCATACCCTAATGTCACTCATACATTGCAAGGTAAATTATCTTTCATCCAAAAAGCTACTCTATACCATACATGTTCCATTTGTCCTGCTTAGACTATCTGTTCACAACTAGGGCTGTCGGGGGCGCACTAAGCCAGGTGCAGTTTGCATGGAGAGTACTAGCCTCAGTGAGTGTTAAGAGGGTGAGGAAGGAATGGCTATGCAAGCTAGTGAAATAAACACAAAAACAACCAAAATAACATTACTTATAATAATGAACTCTTGCTTGTAGAAAAGGGGATACAATCTAAATCTTCACTAATCATAAGTAAGCTAACATAATGTAGAGGACTAAAAGATCGCCAATTGACCAAATCACAAGCGGTGCTAAGAAATAAAATCTGGTAACCATTGACTTAGAGCATAGAAAACTCGAAACAAATGGAGGCCACTAAAACGGTTTAATATGTGCAAAATATTAGCATGTTTGTCTTATTTCTGTTACATTTACAGCATAATAAATGCTTGATTTGTTATTGCATTTTCAAGTATTTGTTTTGCATTTATTTTAAATATAATGCAATTTTTACACACAGAATAATTTTCCACAGTCACCTCGGTATGCAAAATTAAATAAAATATGCCATGTTGACAAACAAAATCTATACTTTCTAAAATTAACTATAACATGGGCAATATATATATGTATATATATATATATATATATATATATATATATATATATATATATAATCTCCCATCTGAATTGTTCCATACTAAGCAAGTTACCCTTAAGTTGTTCTATAAAAATATAGCAAACAAATAATTTTGAAACATTCACATTCATGAACTGTTTGTATAAGCACGGATGATAGAATGTGTTCTGCTTTTCATTTAAGATGCTGCAGTCATGTACCCATGGCCATCCATGCGCAGCATAAAATAATGGCACACATGAAAATTCACTATGGATTTATGGATTTAAAAACCACCATCCCACCACCCACAAAAAAAACATCTTTGATGTCTATTAACTAAGGTGGGTGTGCATGCAAATTCACAAAAAATGCGGGTCTGCGCAGCCTCACCCCCATTTAAATACAAATGGTATAGGGGACATAGCGCATTTTTTTAACCTGGGCAAGGATGAGGCAAATATCCCCCAAAGGAGCAATTTTTGTACTATAACCGTCCATCAAACTGGGCTTAGCCTACTTTAGGGTCTTTTCATATTAGTAAACCACCATCTCAGTTAACAGGGAATGAGAGAGATGGGGGAGTGTAAAGGAGCATATGGCGCAGTCGTTGGCCTCTCCTTGGTTATTTTTTAAAAGTGTAATGTATCAGAGGGAGTCTTAATTTTGTGAGTAACAAGCATGGGCATGCAAGTTTACATTGAACTTACCCACCCTCACTAACAACATGGGTTTGGAGTCTATTCAGTCAAGTTAACCCTTTATTCCACTGACCAGTCGACTTCTTAGTGAATAGACCCATTTTTAAATTTAAGGAGTCAACCTTTTCATACACAGTGATTGTCACACTGATTTTGTTTCAGACCTTTTCTGAATGAGCTTTAGCAAAAGGTCCAGTAACATAGCACCCTATAATGACTTTTGACACATAATTTTCTAGAATTTATAGTAGCAGTTTTACAAATATGTCTACCTGCCATAGAATGACATAAGAAATATCTATGAAAAGATTATTGCAGAAATCAGGCCCATAGTAACAGCATTTTCTAGATCAGGGGTTCTGAGAACCCAGCCTTGAGCACCACGAACAGGCCACCAGTTCTACCTTCTCGCACAAGCACAAGTCATACAATCAATCAACTGCTTTGACAATTCACTGACCTAGCTTTGGTCAAGCTGGAATATCCAAATGTCCTGGCCTTAACCGTAGACATAAATGCCCAGAGTTTCACACCTCTATTTTAAAATTAATTTTTACAGAAAAACTCAAAAAATGATTTTCTTTGAACTGTTGTATTAGGTACGGAGATATTTGTGTAAATACTATGTGTTTTCTTGGCTGTCTATAATCAAACAATGATAAGTGGTGGATGGGATCACAGAAAATCAGATAATTCAAGACAGCTTTGTAACAGGAAACAATTAAGGAACAAAACACAGCCATTAAGATTTCCTATTACTTTAAAGAAGTAAAATGTAATTTTACATTTAATAGAAGAAGAGAATAACATTAGAATGGTGTGGAGGATGATGAATGTGCAAATATCCAGATATCACAGGCATGAACCAGGACTTGACTTTCCAGTAATTGGCTATTTCAGTGGATTATAGTGTTCTGCAAACAGGTAACAAGTAAACAGGTTTAGCAGAGCTCAAGAGTTAAACTACATTGAAAATCAGGATATGTACAAGACCGAGTGGGGATTGAGCGTCATCCTAACACAAAATAGAGAATATTGATGTTGATGGGGAGTCAGGTGCAACAGTAGTGATGTATTATACTGTATCACAGACACAAGTCCTCCGGCGTTAAGATGTTTTATCATCAAGCTTACAGATTTGTCAGTTTTCACAGATTTATTATGTCCAAAAGTTCTGGCTTGGTGTTACTTATCTATTTCTTGATTTAAGAAGAAAAAAACATTATCTGAAGTAGTTTAGCTATTTTAAAATTACGTATATGTATTTGAAGTCATAAGCAGATATAAATATGCATGTGTGCTTCTATATGCAGGAAAGACATAACTGAGTAGTCAATGAAAAGAAGATATGGTTCCTCTAAGAATGAATGTGCTGAGTCAGTAGACATCTTCATTCTCTGTGCAAATCCATTCTTCTAATGCCTGTTGCTAGAGAAACATTTTCTGTTACAGAAAGTACTCTACAATAACCACATCTCATGACTAAGCCATGAGCAAGCTGATTTATACATCTAATTTGACTTTCTTGTGATCTCTGTGTTATATATGCAAATATGAACATCTCTGTGTATCTTTGCAGCTCAAAGCTGACATATTATGGTAAGCGCAGGGCAATTTCTTCCTTGTCTGTGAACATCGGAGAGGAAACAGCTGAGTGCTACTGTTTCACAGTTATGGATTTCATGAAAGCAAAGTCAAGATGTTAAACACAATCTGCATATAGATTTGTCCATTTGGCTAATGAAATACAGAGGTTTTAAGTAACTCTTTGACAGCTGATGTTTTATATGGTTTATCCTACAACCAAAACCCTTACATGCACTATAGACTGGTTAGTATCTTAGTGGGCATTGGCTTTGGGGCTTGCCTCAAATGGGCAAGTGTACCATTAATCTATGTGGGTACCATTAATCTATGCTAATCTAAACTTTTCTTGTTAGATGCAAGGTAAGGCCAGGTACGCTGAACTGTTTTTTTTATTTGTTTGTTTCACTCAAACTGTATCCTAAGGATCACTGTAAATAAATTCTGTATATTTTGGTGTTTAAATTTCATTTCTGCAAAACAAGGAAAAGGTTTTGTGTGTTGCAGAACTTCCTGTGACGGAAAGAGGAGGTCAAGAACATTGGTGGATGGATAGCTGAGGGTGATCTACCCAAGGGTTAAGGCAGAAAGCTGGTCAAAGCCAGACCAGGGTCAAAACTAAGTCATGCCCCCCTAACTGTCCCGATTTACACGGGACAGTCCCGATTTTGGATCTCTGTCCTGCTCTCCCGCCTATCCTTTCCTCTGTCCCGCTTTGCAGGGGCAGAGGAAGAGTGAGGTGAGAGTGATACTCACCTCGGGTGCAGCTGCGGAGGGGGGCGCACAGCCGCCCGATCAGCAGCTGCAGCCTGCAGACTAGCTGGGAGATCACAATCTCCCTTTAGCCGGCTCAACATTAGGGAGCGTGAGGTCTAGGTCACTTCAGTCCTCCTCGCTTTACCGCTCCCTAATCACTATGGGCCGTAGTGATGAGGGAGTAGTAAAGCAAAGTCTGAAGTGACAAACCTCGCGCTCCCACCACAGGATACAGGATGGAGGATGGTGGAAGAGGTAAAAGATGGGGAAAAAGGAGTGTAAGGGAAGTGTATGTATGTGTTTGTAAGCTTGTGTGTGTGTATGGTCCGGTGTGTATATATGTGTGTGTAAAGGCAGTGCATGTGTATATATGTGTGTGTAAGGGCAGTGTACATGTATATGTGTATGTTAGGGCAGTGTACATGTATATGTGTATGTTAGGGCAGTGTATGTGTATACGTGTGTTTATGGGCAGGTGTGTGTAAGGGTCCTGGGAGGGAGGCTAACATTAGCCTTTTTTCATTGGACTACACTTCCAATGATGCTCAACCAGCATTATGGTCGACACCTGGCTGGCTGAGAATCATGGGGATTTTTGTTCACAGCTAGCATCTGCAGCTTTACTGTTGCTGCACTTTCCATGATGCTCAGGCAGCATCATGGAAGTAGTATGTCTGTCTGAGCCTCATGTTGGTTATTTTTAATATGCATGACTGCTGACAAAAACGAAGTGTGTTTTAAGTGACGATGCAAGAGCAACATTGTAAAGTGCATTTGCTTGTATTGGTAAATTCCACAAGATTTTTAAAAAAATCCCTCTTTCACATTTTGAAATGTTGGGAGTTATGAAACTATAACTCTCAAATACAGAGAAAACTAGCTGAAGTCCAATGGTCACTAACTAGTATTATTAACTTAATACAACAATACATATTTTTTAAGTGGGCATCCACCGCCTTAACATTGTGTTGGGGTGATTTTTTTTTTGATTTTTTTTGGAACTGTCTCTAGAAAGCTCAAAATATTACTGTTTCGTGGTATTTGTTGAAGAATCAACAAAATGCATTCTGTGAATAGCCCTTTTTAATAATAATAATATCATATTTTATTTATATAGCACCAACAATTTACAAAGCGCTTCACAAGGTGGTGATTATGCTTTTTGGGATATCAAGCATAGCTTTACTTTTAAGTTAATAATGAATATATTTGCATGAGAAAATTATCATTATTTTAGAGACAATTATTTGGGGTAATATTGCTTTCATTTTTTTATATGTGAAAAATGGGTGCAAATAAAATAGGAAGAGAAATTTCAAAATGGGCGGATAACATGTTGCTGGAGCTAAATAAACTGCGACTACATCAAGCGTTGAAATGTACCGTATATACCGAAGCCTCGTGTAATCATCCAGCCAAAGCGCTAGTGTGATTAATTTGTTAATATATTAGTACTGATTAATGAGATGATACCTAAATGTAAAGGGATAGTAATTTTTCAGCTTTTTGTTGAACTGCTTTGTGTGTCACATATTTTTACTAATATCACCAGAATAGTTAAACGCATGATAAATATTTTTGGTAGTTGTATATATATTATATGTTTTAGACTGTAGGTTTATTAAAGTTAAAAGCTAATTGTTTTCTTCTTGGTCTCTCTCTCACCATACTGTTCACTTACCATTAGCAGTGATATCAATCAAATGTCACGTTATATGAATCCACTTTTATATAAATAATCAGTTCCCATATTTAATATCCAATACATAAAACACAGCAAATATCTGATTTTGAAAACAGACTCTCAAGTCCCAACCATTTTTATTTTACAGTCTTTAAATTGCTTGTATGATGTTGATGGATTTGTCGCCCAGACTTTTATAAATCACACAAATTGTTATAGAAGAGATGGGAACAAACATTGATTTCCAGTCACTTTATTTTCTGTCCTTACTTGTGAAAGCACTTCTTATGTTCAAACAGAACATTATGTTTAGCTGTTGAGACTATTAATCTAGCACCTACATAACATGTTTCTGATAATAACATTGAGAGAAGAGATTAAAATGTTCACAAACAGAATGGTACAATATAAATGTATTAACATAAATTAGAATAAGTATATGTTTTGATGTGTGTTAGCTTAGGTCATAATCAATACATCATGGAGGGGTTCCTTTTTCTCCTGTTGTTTAAATAGTTAATTTGTTCAGTCAACCTTCTTAGAATTTAAGGATAGGACATCGATAAGATAATGGTGGTCCTGCCACACTAAGCTTTGCTTACACCAGGTGAACGTTTAAACTAAACTTATCAGAAAAACAATATATAGACACAATATATATAGATAAGGGTGGCACAGACAGGCTGTTTGGGAGGTAAAGATGGCACAGATACTCTGTTTGGGAGGAAAGATGGCACAGGCTGCAGGCAAGCTGTTTGGGGGTACAGACAACTTTGGGGGAAACATATGAAGCAGACAAGCTGTTTGGGGGCACTCACATGCTGTTTAGGGCGAAGGTGGCACTCACCTGTTTGGGGGCAAATGGGGCACTATGGGACATAATGCTTGTGAAGTTGGGGCCCGGGGGTCTATTCTCTGATACTTATTTGGGCCTTTTAACACTTTTTGTTAATGTATTATTCTGTTATCAATAAGGAACAATTTTACATAATTTTTAATAGAATGATTTATGGCTATTTGTATGGCAAATAGTGTGACTCAGGTATGCATGAAGGATGTGGCATGTGGACACAAGAGCTCAACCACATGATAGAATATATAGGGCTGGTGTCCAAATATTTCCAGGGCTGCTTTTTATTCCCAGTCTGGCCCTGCACAGACCCAAAAATAAAATAGAATGCATAGGTGGTATAAATATATTGTTTTCCACATTATGTGAAGCTTAACATTTACGCACAGCTTAAACAGGACATAGTATGTATTTTATTCATTTATTATAGAACAGAATGATGTTTTAAACTTTAAGCTATACCTAGGAAACAAAAACATCATATAATGACATAAATATGAAGGGAATTTAATTATTCTTTTGTCATTTACATCATGTAATGTGTTGTGTATACCTAAAACATGTGTTTTAATTATAGAACAGTGATTAATGTTATTCTTTTCGTCCTGCAATTCTAACTCATACGTCCATGCAAAAAAAATATGGATCCTGTTCCAAACACGATCTTGGCATTAAAAGAGTTTTTGAATACAACGTATCAGCTCTAGATGTGTTTTATATACCGTAATTCAAAGAACTTGCACATACAAATAATATACAACAATTAGACTCAGTGATGAGCTAAGCATCATGAAGTATTAAATGGAATTCCCCTTTGCCTGAGCCGGATTCCAAGTGTAATGAAAAAGTAATTTATACCCTAATTTAGTGATTTAAGGTTTGGCCATTTGGACAGAATCCAGTGCCACAGTGTTAACTCAGCTGAAATTGAAGCAGGGCATTTTCTTTAAAGCTACAATCCCTCTGCACCCGTATTTAGAAGGCTATGCCAAGTTTTAAACCTTGATGTCGTGTAGAACATGATGTTGATGCAGGGTGGAATAATTTTACATTTATAATGAGATTAGATGTTTTTACATTAAAATTGAAAAATGAAAGTGTCACGCTGTGTTAAACATACCAAGTACGTTATTTGGTAGCATGAAAGAAGCGACATAAACCATTAAAACTGTTTTAATCATTGCTTCATTGTCCCTTACTTATATATCACAAATTTCTGTTGTGGGTGAGGTTAAAGACAACCATATATCAAGCCCTCTATGGAGTATTAGTAGGTACCCCAGGGGCATGGTCTTGATGTACCTGCTGTGCCCCATAGTCCATAGTACATGGCCGGGTATTTTAAAGTAGTGCGTATGTCTTTTAAATTAAATCATTATTCAATTTTTCCCCTGAGATTTTTCATTAGAATGAAGGAAATGTAATAATTAAGCATTTTTTATACTGCTATTTCTAATCAATTTACCCATCGATAGATCTAACACTCTATGAATCTTTTTTCTTTTGTCGTCATTCTAAAAATACCTTTGTGGGATCTGTCTAACTTTCTTTTGAAATCAATATTTAATTTTCTCCTTTAACTATTGCACCCTGGGTAATAACATTAATCCAATAAAATTTCAAGAAAAACAGTCAATTTCCAGTTTTCTCATGAACATATTAGGCAATAATGCACTGAGTTGTAGCTTAAAAGGAATACAAATAAAAGTAAGCAATATTTCTACTGAGTATATTTATTTTTCATATTTCTTTATTTTCATCACTTTAATTCACAACCAAATAAACGTTATCACTGCTAGTTAACTACAGGGTGATAATTATGGCTGTGATATTCTTTCTACCCATGGGTGCTTGCTGCCTAACATGAGATTTTTGGCCATAGAAATAATGTATTTGGAGGTACTGGTGAAGAGTCAATAGGCATTTGGGGGATTCTCATCCATTTTCCAGTGAAGGAAAATCTTAATGTTTCAGCATACCAAGACATTTTGGACAATGCTATGCATCCAACATCGTGGGAACAGTTTGGGGAAGACCCTTTTTTATTCCTGCATGACTGCGCCCCAGCGCACAAAGCAAGGTCCATAAAGACATGGTGTCAGGCACCTGACCTACCTCGGCGACCGTGTAGGGTCCCACCACGAGCCGCATCCGTGTCCGGACACGTGAACTGCCGTACGGCCTCAAGTAAAACGCACCTCGCGTTAGCTTGTTAACTAAGCGGTGCTCCATCCCTATATCCCGATTGCCTGAATTTTGCCATTCCTTGCACCTATATTGTTTGTGGATTTCCTGGCTATTTGGACCTCGGCTTGTTTACTGGACTACGTAAGTTTCCTGGCTATCTTGACCTCAGCTTGTTTATTAGACTGCGTGATTATCTATTACCCTTGAACTATAACCCCTGACCACGGCTTGTATTACGACATTGCTTCTGTGATGGTTTTACAGATATTGTTAATATCTGTCTATATAGAAACTAGGATCAAAAACAGCAGATTCATATATTAGAAATCGCTTCCTCTCTGTGTACTGTGTGTCAGGACATTAGTCCCACCTCTGATTCCTTAACATTATAAATATGTATGAGTTCAGCTCTATTCTGATTTTAATTTATTTTTAATCCATCTCATTTTTTAGACGCACAGGATTATCTAAATGTCACCATCCTGTCGTATGTGTAATTTATGGTTGCTTGTCATGCACCTCCATGCTAATCTTAGCATGTGTATCCAGTTGCATGCTGATGCTTAGATTTAGTTGGTATAATATTTAAACTTCCCTAAACAATGTTGTGTGCTAAAAATCATTAAAGGGATCTAGGATGTCACCATAGGATGTCACCATAAGAGGGAATGTTAAGAAGTCTATAAAAGGGGAGGCTAACCATGCATTGGTGGCATGCAAAACCTCCGAAACAGCTCTGTAATTTGCTCCCCCAATGCCCCTGTCGCTTTACACAGGGTGGCCACTAGAGGGAGAAAATAGGAAAAGGCCCAGAGAAGACACCTTTAGTACCATTTTTTTTAATTTGGTGCATCTCTCACAAAAAAATCTATGGGTTTGAGCTGACATTCTTTTTCTTATTTACAGAGTCATTTTATTTTGAAGATTTTCCTTTTTTTAAATAATAATTTATTTTCCAGCAAAATACTTACTGCTACATTTCAAAACTGTGTAACACAAGAGTTCAAACAAGGTAACCCTACGTCACATACGCATTTCTTAATCTGTAGAGATTACCAAAATCCAATTTTACTATATCCTACCCACAATGATAAATTTGATAGATTTATTTTCTAATGATTAATTGTCATGACAAGTAAGTAGTTAAGTTAATTAAAATGATTAAATACATAAAGGAAAAAAATTAATGGACTGCTTTATTAATCAGACAAGCATGTATCATTGTCTTACCCTTTTTACTTAAAGAACAGGATTAGGACGTAGTTTTGATTATCAAGTAGTGCCAATGCATAAATGTTCACCTGAAATGCTTTCAAATGTTTTGTTGTGAAAGCAAATTTCTGGAGAGCAAATCGTAGAGGACGGTTCAGGAGAAGACACTAATCCCATTGGAAATGTTTCCTCACATGGTAAATATTTGTTGGGGGTTCTGTCCTTGACCATGTCTAGGGCATAAAGCTATCTGAATACATCACTTTTGATGGCCTCTTCCACCACAAGCTTCTAAATTGAATACCAATGGTGTAATATCTGGGGTAAAATCATGACAAATTGTGAGAATGGGAGGTTACTGCTCCCAGTTATATGTACACAAGATGGTTTTGTAATCAGAGATTGATGAAAAGTGTCACCCATATTCAAAAAGATTGAGGAAGGTAGTACTTTTTGCCAAAACGTTTATATAATAGGCATTCTTGATGGGCCTACCACAGAAAGGGGTAAAATCATTGAATTTATGCAGTAACTCATTTGTCGCCCAGTACTATTTCTAATACATACCGTATATGAGATATAGTTTATTGTAATCTCTAAACTATTTAAATCAGTTTTAAATCTCCAGACATAATGTTTGAAAGAATGTCAGTGCGACGAGTGCACAGGTGTAATGGTTTATTTAGGAAGCTATTGATATTTCTTAAGTACTGATATTGTATTTAAGGTCAATAAAAGCTTTCACGCTGTCTCTGGCATCCAAGACGCACATTAACCATTTCTGCGTCTTCCGTATTATTGATGCGCAATTAACAGATACTAAATTAAATGAGTAGTAATAAGAATAAACCTACATACTGTATTTTTCAAATTCAAGGTGTCACCAGAATTTACGGGGCATATGTCAACCGCCAGAATAAATCGTAGCCAGTGTTCTCGCATAGAATTTATTTGGAAATGGTCTGTTAGCGCGCATGCTTTGCAAGCCACAACTAAATTTCTCCAACAGGAAGGATTAAAATGCCTTTGAACACATACAATGTCGTCTGAAATTAGTCCATAAAATGTAAGTGCTTTTTAAATGCACTTTAATGCCATTTGCGAGGGTGTCTGGTCTGGAAACTCCTTTGATTTATTGTTCTCACTATCTTCTCCAGCAAATTTTACAGACATCCTGAGCTTTTGAGGGTGAAGTATATCCATTCCTTTAAATTTTGCAGGCAAGACTGTATATAAACGTGATGAGTATCCCTATCATTTCTAGATAAAGGGAAGGAAACCTGACAAAGGCGCTTTTTTGCAGAGAACTTCTAGCTGCAAATTTTCAATTTTAGAGCCATATACGCCTCATCCGAACTATTTCACATGGCTTTTAGCAGATAGTTTAAAAAAAAAAGAAAAGTTCTAGCTATGGATATAGCAAATGTCGGCTGATCTCCTGCATGGAAAATAGCTGCGGAATGGGGCAAATGCATATGGGGGCATTCTGCAGAACCCCCATGCAACCGTAAAAATTTAAAGGGACCACACAGCTATCTGTACCTGGTACATGCTTTAAATTTTTCTCCCATGTTTTTTTCTTGTGCAAGCTCAACCCAGCAAGAACATGAAGACTTAATCCATCTACTCCTTGCAGTCACAGGTAAACTTCTATACTAACCATATTCTTTATCTTTCTGTAAAACACAAAAGCATATTATTCATGTTTGACATCCTAACCATTGACTAATGTTTTTCCTTTCTGTATACTAAAAATGTTTTAAAACAACAATAAAAACAATATTTATATAAAATAAATAAATTTATTATAAATATAAATTTATTATAAATATAAATAAATCGTAAATATTCTTTTTTAGGACAAAAATCATCTTTAGACTTTCTGGAGGTCTTCTTTTGTAACGTTTTTATTTTCTACTTCCACTTCCATTGAAAAATAAATGTCTAAGCCATGTTGTCCGATGCGTATCATTGGGTATGTTGACTTTAACCAACATCTGTATAAGATGTTATATCATCATGAGTCAATTTTCCTAATACGTATATCATATACAGGGCGCTGCGTGGCAGCTGCTTTTAGCGCCCTATGCCCTATGTCTGTAGGGTATACTCCACAGCTCTGCAGTTTGTTAAAGGACAGTGATCCATGTGCTAAGTGTATACCGCAGCATAAGCCATTTATCAGCATGTCTACACACAGTTCTGGATAATTTCTCATTTTTTTTCCTTATAGTCTTTGAAGTACTAAAAGAAAAAAATGAAAATCCCTGCAGTGCCAACAAAGCCAATAATAAAATTTAAATATATTTGTTCTATGTTGTGAATTCCGTTTACACCCTTTTACAGCCCTTTTTGAGGACTGGGTCATAATAATATAGTTAGAAGAAGTATTTTTAAAGGAAGATATGGCCTTTTTGGATATTTTCTTGAACGTAATGCCAAGCTGCAAATGATTTAGTTGTAAGAATTGACAGGGCAATGGTAACTGCGTTATTGATGAGTGGAATAGAAAAATGAAAAAGCAGAATATTGTATTAATGGTAATATACCGGCAGCAACTTGAAGTAATTATTTTCTTAGGATTTCAAGTTAACCAGGCGATTCTAACGGAGCGCTAGGGATTGCAAGACGTATTATTATTATTATTGTTAGCATATTTTATTTATATAGCATGAATATTTTACACTGCACTTCTTACAGTACATATATTCAAGGGGTATGATGAGATTAGAATAGACAGATTATGACAAACTAATACATTAGGTAAAGAGGGCCCTGCTTGTAAACCTAGAGGACGATAACTTGTATATGTCAAGAGTCATTAGCAGTAAAATGGAGGATAACCAATGAGACCTCAAAATATTGTTATTTCATATGCAAAAACATACAGACAGGAACAAGTGATAGGAAGGGATAGTAAAACACGGTTAACAGGATAGCATTAAAAAATTAAGCATCCTAATTTCTCCCTGTTGGAGGAAAAGGGAATATTACAGAAAAATGATAGGATCATAGCCATATTTATTCCATTTTTTAGTATCACTTTAGGAAGAGGGTGCTGTTGGATTGGCTCTAGGCAGGGGCATGTTAAAGCTGGGGCATGGTAAGTGGCATTGTAATAAATGCAGCAGGTGGCAAGGCCTTTTGGAGAGCTTAGAGATCCAACTGACCCACGCAAGTGTGATCTGTACTTTCTTTAACATAGATGTGCGCCCCATGTTTCCCCTTTGGCTACACACAACATTCATTGGCTGTATGGTGGGTTATGACATCATATCTCAGTACTCCATTCTATGAGGCTCAGTGCAATGTGAGGGAGGAATAAATGCAGCCTAGTGTTGTTCGTTTAATGTTAGTTTGCGTGTATGTCAAAGCTGAGTTGGGATTGGAGCGCAGCGCAGAGAGACACCGGGTGCAAGGGAGGGAAGTAAAGGGCAATCCAATACACAAAGTCCAGTAAATAGCCAAGGGTCAAAAGTCTGTGTAATCTAATCAGAAGGTTCGCAGTACAACAAGGGTAATCCAAAAACAAAGTCCAGAAATCCAGCTGAGGGTCAAAAGTCTGTATAATCCAAATAGAGAAGAAACAGCTACAGGCTATAGGAATCCGGTAGGGAACTTGAACAACCAAGTACTGAAGGTCCAGGGTTGCAGGTTTAAATAGCCCGCCTAATTGTTACTCCTCCTCTAACCCCTCCTCTCTCTGTAGCTGTCAATTAGTCCCTAATCCCTCCCCTCTGCGGTTAGACCGCAGGACACGCCTCTCCTGGCTGTCAGTAGAGGTCTGGGACTGCAGGACATGCCCCCCCTAGCTGCCAGCAGCGGTCTGGGACTGCAGGACCCGCCCCCCGCCATACTGCTATTCCCGGCGTCTGCCGCGTGCGGCTGCTGCCGCACCCGAGACCAGGGACGCGGCCC